>CM077186.1:3301140-3488640 GCA_039654105.1 Coreius guichenoti | reverse complement strand
TTTTTCCACAAAAAAAAAAAAAATGTAGAGTTCAAGACATTGGAATTGTAAATAAAGAATTGTATAATCTAATAAACAACACTGTTTCTTTGGACCAATAAAATGTGAGTGAAATGGGTGGTTAAAAGCCTTACTTTATTGTTTATTTTAATATTAATACTATTATTGCATAACATAATATTAAAAAAATGTGTGCCAGTTCTCCATTGTGAAAATTTAGCCCCCATTCTATGATTTATTTATCCTTAAAAGTACAGCATTTTCTACCTTTTTATATAGTGCCTCTCTGTCACAATCCAGAATTATAATGTTCTTCAGGTTAGCCAGAATCTCCACAGATTTCTTCTTCATCTGAACTTCAGAAACTAGCCCTGGTAAAAGACAGAACATGCTGTAATGGATCATATCCCAACTTTATTGAGTTGATTTGAATCTACAGAAATGTGTATTACCCTCTATGCTGATCTCAGAGATCCTGGCTTTCTCTCCTCTTATGAAGACCTTCAGACAGTTGAGGTCAGCTCGGATGTGCAAACTCACCACATCCTCAAACTTTGACTTCTTATAGGCTGACAAAAAAGCCAAAAATATGAGATTAAAATGAGATCATGACAAAATAAAAGAACCATAAACCATAAACACTTTAGTATGGGGAACACATATTCACTATTAACTACAACTTTTGCCTCAATAAACCCCTAATTTACTGCTTATTAATAGTTAGTAAGGTAGTTTTGTAGCGTTTAAGTCTAGGTATTGGGTAGGATTAAGGGATGTAGAATATGATCATGTAGAATAAGGCATTAATATGTGCTTTATAAGTACTAATAAACAGCCAATATCCTAGTAATATGCATGCTAATAAGCAACTAGTTAATAGCTAGAATTAAACCCTAAAATAAAGTGTTACCATGAACATCTGACTTTCTTACAAGATTTCTTTGCAACAGCAGAATCCTCTATTTTTGCCTCCTCTTCTTCTTCTTCTTCCTCTTCCTCCTTGGGTAGGACGGGCTCCTCCTCCTGTGTCTCTTTCTTCATGGGTGGGAGGAGGTTATTCAGGAAATTCATGGAGTTGAGGAGCGCCTCGGTGTGCAGGTGCACGTCCAGCGAGGAGAAATTCACCTGGTGCAAAGACCACAGAATGAAAATTAACAAACGCTTGAAATTAGCATCCAATTTATCGCATTAGCTGTAGAGAAATTCTGAGCTCTGATTTGTGAACAAGCTTACCTTAATTAGTTGCTCTGTATTGTTATATATTGTTTTAAATTCTGGTGCATTTTTGTCCGCCTGAAAAAGAATAGGGTATTATTGGGATGTTCTTATGCATAGGGCTGTGCTCATACAATCATATAACAATATACAGTACTGTGCAAAAGTCTTAGGCACGTTAGTATTTTCACCCAAAAAAATGGTTATTTATATCTTTTGCTGTAGTGTGTCAGTAGGAAATTAACATTTGCAAACATTTCTTTGGCCATTATTTGTAATAATCCAGTGAGAGTTTTGTATGCACAAGGAGTCTGACAACAACACAGAGATCTGATCTCACTAGGGATGCACGATATATCGGCCACCATATCGGTATCGGCCGATATATGTTAATTTTTAATGTTATCGTTATCAGTCTGATAAGAAAATGTGGCCGATATATTAAAGCCGATACATATTTCCTTCAGCTGAGACACTTCAGATGCACACTGTTCAACATGATGGTTTTAAATTGCTTGAAATATGATTGAAATCACTTCAAAAAGGAAAACGGCTCAGTGCAACATGTGCAGCGCAAGTCTGTCATATAGGCTACATAAGATTATAATGAGAACATCATAATTGTGTGTTTGGGACATGGCTTTTAATGGTGAGACTTTTGTTTTTGTAATCAGGCTCTCAAATATTATATAAAAATTTGGATTTAGATTCATCGCCCAATACATGGGTTATCGGCTTTCAAATATAAAGAATTATCGATATCGGCCAAAATGTTCATATCGGTACATCCCTAGATCTCACCATCATCGAGTCCATCTGGGAAATGTAAAATTATATTTCCTACTGACACTACAGCAAAGGATATAAATAACTGGCTTAAAACCATTTTTTTGGGTGAAAATACTAACATGCCCAAGACTTTTGCACATTACTGCATATCATTCATCAATATATGTTATATTTCACACAATATTGCACTGGAAAGAGATGTCAAACAAATGGACTACAAAAAAAAAAGAAAAGAAAAATCTATAAAATTGCCCTAAATTAATAAATACCGATAACAGATATTATGCATTAATAGTCTACATTTTTTTTTAGAGTTTGACTGTATTTAAAAGGAGTCATGCATCATGGGTCACTAGTCTTTTTTTTAGGTTTAGATTTTGTGTTAACGTTTGGCTTATTAAAGCTAAAATTAAAAATGCCCTACATAAAGACGGCATCCAACTAGACTTTTAACACCCACAAGCTGAGAGACAGCACCACAACCAAGAAAACTGTCCGAGACAGATTCGCTTCACAATGTTGATGACAAACAGCCCTTATACACACACAGTAGGGGTGTAACGGTACATGCATTCATCCTAAACCCGTCACGGTTCGGTGCATACAGTCAGATGACGAATCCAGTCAGTCACAGGCGAACCACACTCCAATCCAGAAGGGGTCGCGCGGTAACGCAACACTTTTTGCTAACCGCCACAAGAGGAATAAGAGCAGAAGAAGAAGAGACTGGCTATGCACCAACCCAAAACAAGAGTTCAGATGACACTTGCTAGTAGCCTATACACAGAGTTTCCATTCATTTTTGTGACACGCTCTACAAATGTCATGGAAAGGAAACCCAAGACGGCAGAAAGCGGTATCCTGTTTGTTTTCTTTATTTTACAAAAGCACAATGTTTTGTTTTTATTATGAGTGTACACAAATAAAAATAGACCTTTTACAGTTTCAAATGATGTCTTACTCTTATCTGACCATAAATGACAGAGTATTTTAAGTTGTTTCCACTGTTATAATGAGACAAAATCATTTGACATTGTGCCGATTTGTGTCGTGGAACTCCAGTGATGAAATATTCGTGTCCAGGAAATGGGAAGCCTCAGGTGCC
Organism: Coreius guichenoti; assembly: GCA_039654105.1. NCBI lineage: Eukaryota > Metazoa > Chordata > Actinopteri > Cypriniformes > Gobionidae > Coreius > Coreius guichenoti. The sequence continues at coordinate 3,485,531 of CM077186.1, read as the reverse complement.
GCTTCCCTCACTGTCTCCTCGTGGAAAGGTGAAGTAGGCTCTTTTTCTCCTTCTCGCTCATCTTTCCGTGATTTCTTGAAAAAGCGTAATATTGAACTTTGTGCATCCACCATTGTCACCGCACGTTAATGAACTCTCACACACAAAGAAAATGACAGCGTAGGCTCCGCACAACACATTAATCAAACGACATCATCCAGATGTGCCAATCACCAGAGCTAGGCAGAAAAAGACTACAGGAGTGCAAAAAGGAGTTTTATTTTTCATTATTCTATTTATTTTGTACTTTTATAACACAAGAGATGCTTTTCAGTTTTGTAGCTGATTGTGACCAAATACCTTTTGTTTTTTATCAGCCCTACAAAAAAATATGACCTATTCAAGAGTGCATTCTGTTTACTGCTTAGTGCTTAATACACTAAAGGAGGCTGTACTGAACTACCTCAGGGGGACTAAATGCCACTAGGTGGAACAAACTAATTTGCACTACTGACAACAGTCAATAGAAAAGAAACCTAGCATTAGGGCTGCTCGATTATGGTAAAAATCATTATCACGAATATTTTGCTCAATATTGAAATCACGCTTATTTAACACTACTATCGGTGGGTGATAAGATAAAAGTCTTATTTCATGATAGGAGTAATTTTAAATGTCAGTGAAATTCCATAATTAGCGATACTTCAGCAAAACCTAATACTAGGTTAATTAATGAAAGTAAAATGTCCTCAAAACCGTTACAGAAGACAAGTAAACAGTCAGCAATACAATAAGAACAAAGAAACTAAATTACAAACAAAACCGACAAAAAATACAACAGAACGAAAATACAAATGAAATAAACAGTGCTTTAGGTTTTTCAGGAAGATGTACTAACAGTGATATTCAGATTAGTAATAGCCTACAACAGAATTCGAATAAAGTAATCAAAATGTTAAATAACTGCTGTATATATTAAATATAGTCTAATCCTTATTAAAACTAGTTTATTCATTCAAGAGCAGTGAGTGATTTTGTCTTTTGTTGTTTGATTAACAATAATGACTGCAGCAGGTTTATTAGGCTACTGTCACTTTAAGAGCTGCACGGATCCAATATACTGATACACACGCGCTCTTTCTCAGTGTTTACATTCACTTAAGACATAACCGACTGAGTTTGAGGATACTTAGCAAAACGGCATTGACATATTTGTGTGTAGGCACGTATCTGAAGCCCACAGTATACTTCGCTTGTGCGCGTTCCGCCCCGTCTCGGAGCGTGTGCACAGGCGGCCACCTAGGGAACAGCGTCTCTTTCAGTTTAGCAACAATAGACTGCATTTTACAGCACTCACTTATTTGGCTGATTAGGATGTTAAGTTTGGGCTCTTAGGGAGGAACAAAAGTGCACCGCTGTGAAGGAAAAGAAGGTGCGCGGGACGGAATGCGGCAGCGGCACAATAATCGTTTCATGTCGATTATCTTGTTTTCATAATCGTTGGAAGCCATAATAGAAATCGAAAATCAATTACGATTAATCGCACAGCCCTACCTAGCATTGGGGATTTGTTGCTTTTTCCTGTTGTACCGAACTCGTATCGAGCTGTGACCCCAAAACCGAGGTACGTACCGAACCGTGACTTCTGTGTACCGTTACACCCCTAATATACAGTACCTGAACCCAAAAGAAAATGACACGTAAATATGATAAAGCAAATGTACCTTGACATACTCCAAAGTGAGCAGATCTTCCTCGGTATTGTCCAGAGTGGTGATAAGGTGAACTTTCTTGTCCTCAGAATCTTCACACAAAAACAAAATCCTTTTAATTTTTAGGCTACGTCTACATTAATCCGGATACATTTGAAAATGGTGTTTTCGTTTCAAAACGCTCTCCATCCACACTAGCATTTTCCAGAAGTTTCTCATCCACACTGAAGCTAAATTTACTTTATTGTGCATGCGTAAACCCTCATAAACACTCACTGAGATGATACAGACGAAACCGACATCATAAAATTCTCATGCTATTTTTCTGGCAGGAGATTTTTTTTTATCTCACCATTCACTGATACTCCCAGGTCGCATTCACTCACCATTATATATTTGGTCTAAAACGCAACTTGTTTTGCCGCAGGACAGCAAATGCAAGTACATTTTCTGTCATCTTTGCAGGACTGTGATAAGTTTTCAAAAAGCTCAATTTTCGTTCATAAAAGCGCTGTCTCAGTGTGGACGGAAGGCAAAAACAGAGAAAAAGATGCGTTTTCAAATGAAAACGTATTAGTGTGGACAAGGCCTTAGATTTGCATACAGAAAATCAATGTTGAAAACAGTTATGTTGCTTAACATTTTTTGTGGAATCTGACGCATTTTTTCAGAATAGTCTGATGAATAGAAAGTTGAAAAAACAGCACAGAAATCTTCTGTTACATTATAAATGTCTTTACTGTCGCTGTTTATTGCCTCCTCACTGAATAAAAAGCATACATTTCTTTCTTTCAAAAAAAAAATTAATCTTTTGAACAGTGTCTGCGCATTGCACTTACCCAAGTACTCTGAACACTCAAGGCAGATCTCTCGCAGAAAAGTGTATGATGACATATCAAACGTGCGAAGATTGAGTTCTGTCCCTAATCCATCGATGAACAGATGCAGAACGCTCACTTCCTGTCCGTGTGACAAGCGACACAGCTGAATGGAAAGCTAGAACAAAGGAACAAAACAGGGAAAAGAGTCAGATTGGAGGAGCCTTGAAATGTTAAGACATTTTCAAATGAGCCATATATATACACACTAGGGGTATAATGGTACACAAAACTGACGGTTCGGTACGTACCTCGGTTTTGAAGTCACGGTTCGGTACAGCAGGGGAGAGAAAACTAAATATAAAATTGCTTATTTATTTATTTTTATTAAACTGGTTTACTGAACAAATTGTGTCTGTCCTTGAATGAATTCAATTATAACTAAAAGTTTCTTAAAGATAATGCTGTAAACTATATTGGGAGCCCTTACGTGCACATTACTATAATATTAAAGGTTAACAACAGAGCCCAAACTATTAGCCTAAATTCACTTGCTATTTATTTTTTGATATAATAAATCAACACTCAAATAACACATTGTATGCAAACATGTAAACTTCACATAAGGCAGTTTTTGCATTAACTTCTAAATCTAATTATAAAATTATGTTTTTACTCCAATTCGTTGTTGAAATATAATCATTAAATACACATTGGCTGTCATTTTCATTTATTTAAACATTAAAGCTGCAGTCCGTAACTTTTTTTTGTTAAAAATGATCCAAAATCAATTAAGCAAGTGCACAACAAACCAGTGTTCAAAACTATCTCCTTACCTTAGCCCCATTCACAACGGTAAGCTTATAATAATGTGTTATAACTAGAGTGGTATGGAGGATTTCCGCGGGAAATTCAAGCATGTCTTTGCGTCATGACGTCACATCTGTATACATAAAGAAAGAGTTCGGCTAGTAGTAGTAATGCACGTGAGGAGCGGATCGCATGTTCTTCAGCGGATCATTTATAGCCTTTTTTTCACAGCAGCTGGAGTAATTCAACGTATCATTTTGATGGCGGATTGTAATGCAGGAAGGCCCAAATGACATCATCAGTGACAACTGGAGATTCACCCGTAGTCAAAAGCAAAAGATTAGACTGTACAGAAATTGAAATCTACAGGTAACGCTAATACACACTAAATACACAGTCACGCAATGCTAATGCTGTTAACATTAACAGTTTGAGAACAAAGTATAACAATACTAATAATTTGCACGGTTTTATGTTATACGAGCGATCGTTAGATTTAAATCACCGTTGGTAGCACGATTTATTGTAATGTTTTGTTCCCAAAAGTGGCAGACATACATTTTCCTGTGAAAATTCTTATTTAGGTTATACTCCAAGACGTAGAATCTGTGATTCTGAAGTACAGTATCCACACCGGTGCGGTGACTGACATCCACACATACTCCTCAAAACATTAGATTCATCCGCGCTGAGGAACTGATGCACAACTCACGTACCGATGATAACTCCGCAAATAACTGCAATTGCAGGTTTCAAACAGAGATGGCGACACAGAGGCAAAACTTACAGACTGCAGCTTTAAATAATCAAGACATCACTAACAGGTTAAGTAGAATACAATGAATATATAGGCTAATATAGAACATATATTTAGTGAAAGAGTTGATTTCTCAGCTGTGGACACTGAATGACTTCTGAGGTAAATGTGACATTGTTTACAAGCTGTTTTATTGACGTCTTTCCGCTGTTGAAACACTGATTGAGCGATTACACCACATATGATACATTTCAGTAAGTTGTAATGTATCCTCAACACACCTTAAGATATTAATTCATGTTTATTCTTTAGGAAGAGATGATCGCGTTCACTCGCGCGCCGCCACGCATATACAGTGATCTGTCACGTCACATTAAAGAGCGTCAAAAAGGCATTTATCGTTTGAATTTCGTGATAAATTGGACAGAATACTTAATATGTTCGTGTGGGAACTCGGATTGAAGTGTGTTCCGCGTGTAAAACAAGCCTACTGTTAATTGTAAAAGATTGCATTCGGAACCGTTCAGTACACACGTGCACCGTACCGGAAGTCCTGTACCGAAACGGTTCGGCACGAATACGTGTACCGTTACACCCCTAATACACACATATCTGATATCATCTCTATAAGGAAAGGAACGATAACTAGACACTCTTCTTAAGTTGACATGGGCATAATCAGACCTTGCTGATCTCAAATCTCAAGAGGAACTCGGTCATGTTTTTCTTGGGGTCTTTCAGCACCATGGACAGACGCTTATCAGAGCCCTGCAGAGAGTCAGACGAGGCCTCAAAGAACGGCAGGTCCTCTATCGGTGAACTAGGGGCATCGAAGAACAACTCCTCCTCTGAAAAAGACATAAACACCGTGTTTTAATGTGAGGGTGATATTGGATTTATAGAATTTGATCACTGATGTTCAGTCATGTAAATGTCTCTGTTTGTACTGTATGGATGTGTGTCTGACCTGAGCCATATATGATGGATGCACGCAGGTCGTCTATGGCTGGCCTTCGGGGGGTGAGCTGAGGCGTGTTCCCTTGTTTGGAGGCCTAATGTGAAAAAGCAAAAAATAATCACATAGCTGCTAGAAAACATTTGCAAACAAAATGGATGTCCAAATGAATCAGAATTATACTGATCTGACAGAATTTGCTTTATCTATTTTGTTTTTTAAATTACAACAGGGCACAAACTATGCAGTTCTATTTATCCAGAATGTGTTTTTTTAAATTCGTCTTAATATTTGAGATTATAGTCATCAGACGATAACTGCAACCCCATAGCAGACAGTGTCGTTACTGTTAACTAAAACTAAACGATTAAAAATCGTTATATGAAATATAAACTTAATGAAAACTTAAACTTAAAGAAAATTACCCTTGGTAACTGACTGAAATAAAATAAGTATTAAGTTGAAATACTAAAATTACTAAAACTGAAAAAAAATTAAAGATAAAACAGATATTAAAAAATGTAATTACTAATATGAAATAAAACAAATGACTAAAACTTACTAAAATTAAAATAAAAACTAAATAAAAAAGCTAATTCAAAATTTAAATAAATACTATAATAGTACATTAATAATACTAAAATAACAGATAGCAGATGAAGCTGTATTTCCTGATCTAATCCAGTGACTGTCTTTTCAGATGATAATGCACATAGTATTTTGTTTATTGTGTAATAATTTATTTCAGCAATATAATTCAATTTCAATAATCCACATCCACCCTTAGAGAATTAAAGAATTAAATATTATTTACAAATCAAAAAACTGAGTTTGTCATAACTATATTTGTCTAATAAGACACATAAGCATGGCTGTACAGTGCAAAATATATATAAAATTAGTCTGTGTAATGAATACATTTACCACAGTAGCACGCGTGCGATAAAGGTTTGCATGTGTGTGACACAGAGCCGCTCGTTTGTGTGTCGTGAGAGTTTGTTGTGTTGTTGTTTGTGTGTGAGATGAATCTAGGGCTGCAAGATTAACAAAGCGAAATCGCAAAAGTCACTGAGATCAGAGCAGATCGATCGGTTTGCAGTAAATGCTGCTCCGTCTCTGGAAGCGCTGTGAATCTGAGTCCCTTATAACGTGCATTTGACAAGCAACACACGCATCAAACATCTTTCCAAACTTGTAATGAGAAGCGTTTACAAACCTGTTGTCCAACAAAAGAGAACATTTAATGACGTTTTTTACTCCAAATTCACTTCATAACGGCAGTCGCGTGTTTGAAAAACTTCCTTTTGTGATCTGACGAAGATTCATATCATAGAATGAGGCTGAAATTATATTATATAGTATAGTATAATATAGTATTACATAGGGTGATAAAGTTAGATAAAATGTCGATTAGCATTGCATTATAAATATACATTATTCTTATAAAAATACCCGAAATGTCTAAAAGAACACAGATAAACCATTTATTGTCGCAATCACATGTTTATTGTCTTCATGTTTCAGTCAAAACGTCTCTATCTGCGTTTTATTCTGATAAAGCGATAGCTGGATGCCTTTGTCCATATAAATGATTTCCTGGAACGTCATAAGTTTTATGACTTCTATGAGTCTCACTTGTTAACTTTCTGCGCGAGGACGCCCTCTGGCTATGAATGAAACAGACATTACATTACATGTGTGTAGAGTAGGGAGGTTTTTTTTCTCCTAGTGGATGCATAAGATTTTCCTGACAAAAGTTAAGAAATCACAGTTTCATAAAAGTTTAATACTTTATAATAAAACTTTAGACCTTTCTAATGATTGATAGTGCTCAAATCAAAATGGATGGATGTTTGGATTGTGATTAGTGATATTGGGCTATACAAACAAATTGACTTAATGTTAAGCAAGAGGTGTTATGTTCCTGCAGTCTGCCATTTTTGGCAAATAAAAAAATGTTTGTGTGAAGGTTATTGTTAAGGTTTGTATTTTGTGTGCCCTGTCTGGAACATTAATGTCTTTTGTCAGTCACATGGCTGTTTAAGTGATGAACTGCACTACTTGTGGTTGTTTTAAGAGATAGTAACAGATGTTTTATACTTGTGCTACAATTGTGTGGCCTGTGCTACAAAACTTTTAACTAGGGCTGTTGAACTTAATCGATGCGGATGTGGACGATTCTGCATCGATGCAGTAACAGACCATAATCGATTATAGCCTACTGACGTTTCCCTGGCGTCATTTGTCGCATACATGCTTATCACGCTAGTGTAAAATGGCGGAGGGAGACGAAACACAAAAGTGAGTAATAAAAAATGCACACACTATTTTAACATTTACAGCATTCGCGAGCGTGTGCGAGTGTGTGCGTGAGCGTGTCTATGTATGCGTGCGCTTGCGAGCGTCTATGTGTGCGTGTGTGCTTGCGAATGAGTGTGTGTGTGTGTGTCTGTGTGAGCGTGTGCTTGCGAGTGTGTGCCCGTGCATGTGTATGTGCTTGCGAGCACATGCGAGTATGCGTGTGTGTGCTTGCGAGCGTGTGTGAGCATTATTGTAACTTAAGTACACTATATGACAGTTTCATGCGCTTTTAGCAGCCCATTTACTAGTTTTTATTAGTTCTAAATGCCCCTGTCGTCTGCTGTTCAGACTTAAGTTGTGTTTGATGTTTGCTACATTCAGGAAGTGTACTTTCTTGAAGCAGATCAAATAAAAAGGGAGTTCATATATCTGACTGCTTGTATTCATTGACGAAAGTGTAGCCATGTGCAGTAATAGTGAAAATTGAGATTGCAATGAATCGTGATATCGAATCGTTGACATGATAATCGTAATCGAATGGAATCGTGAGACCAGTGACGATTCACACCTCTACTTTTAACCTCTGTAGCATCAGTGCTATGTGCAAAAAAAAGTTAACTTACAGCCCTGCCCATAAGCATTCTTTTAATGACCTTGGGTGTAACCTGTTGCCCTCTAGTCTGAGGGGCGGGGCGGCTCTCAGGAAGAGGAATGCTTCTGAGCAACGCCAGGACGCCACGCACTTTATCATCAGAGATGCGCAGAGACAGCAGAGGGAGTTCACCATAAATCTTAAACCTGAAAAACATTAGGTACAAATATGTCAATGCATAATGTGATGTGCAAAATAAAAATAACTGCACACCAGACAGGGAAATTCCTCCTTAGAGCCCTGCACGGGACTCAAATCTAGGCTCTAGCCCGGCCCTGGCCCGAGACGCTCAGGCCCTAGCCCGGCCCGTGTCCGACAGCTTATCAATCTCGGCCCAAGTCTGACTGGAGCACGTTTTTTTTTTTAATCCAATCCTCCCTATTACACAATGACACTGTTGCAGCCATTAAAATAGTTCAGTTTTGTTTTTAATGTCAAAGTAGTTATATTTATTTTTGTTTCTTTATTAAGTTAATTTAGAAAAATGTTTGGAGCATTTTTTGTTTGTTAAATTAAATTAAACTTGTTAAAGTTTTTGTTTTTTTAAAGTGACGACCAAGCAGCCAGCGGCCGACAGTGAGTTAACCACGTTTGATCAATTTAGCCTCTCAAATCAACACTTGACTTGTCTTGCCTATAAGATATAAAACACTTCAAGCAAATCACAATGTTAGTTTAAACGTTTACTATCACCAACACAGTAAAAAGGTATTTTTGACAAGCTGAGGCGGGCTGATGCTGCTCACAATGGCGCTCGCAAACGAAACGGGCTATACAATCTAAACTAATGCAGTCTGTCTTACCTTACACCTCTCCGCAAAATGAATATAAATCCGATCTTCAATTCCTGCGCTATATGCAAATTAAACAGAGTTCACATCAACGAAAGCAATAGATATGAGCTGCATTTTATTTATCATCAGCTAATTTCAAAATCAAAGACCGCAATAGGAGAAAGAGCGACCTAAGCACTGGTAAGATCATTTAGTCTCAGTTTTAATGAAGATGATTGTGTTTTTGAGCATCTGAGACGTACTTTCAGTTTCACTTGCGGCAGTTTACTTGTTGGCTAGCTTTAGAGACCTACTCATTTGCAGCGATGTCTGTTGCAGTAGCGCCGTCATATCTGGCTACAACATGTCATATATAGCCTATAACATGCTCTCACATGTTTATTTTTTAACAATTTGTCAGGAGTAAAATTTACATATGTGGTTTAAACAACCAGATGCATTTACACTTGTCCAGTTTCATCTGAAACGCATCCCAGACCACCTTCTGAATTGGTTTGTTTGAGTGATCGGATTTAAATCCATCTCGAAAGAATTTCGGAAGGCATAATAAATGGTCTTTTGCGAGCCAGTCTTGACAGTCGCGGTAGCATGGTCTTGTGTTGTTTCCACCAGTGCAGCACAGTTCTTTTAATTAATGAATGTCTAAAATATAAAACAAAGGAGAAGCCTAAAAGAGGCCCGAAGCCCGGCCCGTGTGTGAGGTATGATGTGAAAACTGGCCCGAAGCCCGGGGCGTAAATAAGTCGGGGCTTGTCGGGCTCGGGCTGAAATGCAGGGCTCTATTCCTCCTTACTTGGGCATTCTTGAGTCCGTCACCACCATGGCTCGGCTGAAGACCACCTTCAGGTCGACAGGCTCCAGGATGTGGAAAGCAGACTGCCTCAGCGGACGAGCCCACTTCCAATCACCACCTGATACGACACACAGCATGTTTACAGCCCTGTAATGTCTACATTTGATCAGTTATTGTGCGTGTCTGCGCACCTGCTTTAGTGTAGAGGAACTGTAAACTGCTCAGCTGGACGTCAAAGCTGTCATAAGCTCGAGACATGATGTCCTCGATAGTGCTGCTGACCGCAGACAGCTGAGGCAGGTCGGCTCTGCTCTGACTGGACATCTGCACACAACAAACACACATTTATAACCAATTATTACTTTTTAAAATATTAAGACAGCTATATCTATAAAACACCATTTATATTATGCAGGAAAAATATTTAAAGGGATAGTTCACCCAAAACTGAAAATTCTCTCATACATCTGGTGCGGCATGAGGGTGAGTCGATGATTTGACTTCCTTCCCTCAGATCAACACAAACAAAGATTTTTAGGAAAATAATCCATATAATGCATACCACACACAGGGATGAGAATGGTAATCCATACGAGCCCAGTGGATAAATCAATGTCCTCTGAATCGAAATGATAGCTGTGTGTAGTAGTAGTAATAGGTTTTTTTAATGCCATGTCAGCATCTGAGGCTATCTTTATGGCCAAAATGGAGTTACAAAAATACAAGAGTTGCATAAATACAATAAAACCCAAACAAAATGAAATACAAACAGCATGAAATATTATACAAGTTATATGTTTTACAATGACATATTCTGGTAAAGTTTCACTAAAGTTGTTGTCATGTTGTCTACTTGCATTTGGACAGTGGGATATGGAAGGTGGGGGGGGGGGGTCTTACATCATTGCTTCTGGCCACCTGTCCTAGGCGCATTCATAAGTTCAGCTTGACTTGACTAAGTGTGTTGTGGAGTTCATGCAAGAAGTAATACGGAAGCACAGAGGACTGCCACTTCTCAAGCTTCACAACCTCGTGAACACTCGTATGACAAGAGACCAGAAGCACTGATTTACAGTTTAAAAAAAGAGTTTAAAATATTAGTATTTTTCTCACACACACCTATCGTTTGGCTTCATAAGACATTTATTCATCCACTGGGGTCGTATGGACTACCGTCACAATTGCTGTGTGCGGTTTTTCAAGCGTCAACCGAGCGACACCCATTCACTTATATGAATTATATGGACACCCAGAGATGGATTATTTCTGTAAAAATCTTGTTTGTGTTTGTCTGAAGAAAGAAAGTCATATACATCAGGGATAAAAATATATCCTGGCTCTTCCCAGCTTTATAATGGTAGTGAATGGTACCATTTTTTTTGAAGCCCAAAATCATAACAGTAATCCATGCGGCTCCAGTGGGTTAATAAAGGCCTTCTGAAGCAAAGCCATGCGTTTGTGTAAGAAAAATATCCATATTCATAACTATTAATAATCACTGGCTTCCGGTAACGGCCATACACGACTGGCCTAAGAGTGACCTCTGACCTGACGAATGACGTATTGATGAATGCGGAAGCACAGAGGATTATAGCCAGTGATTATAGTTTATAACGTTATAAATTTGGATATTTTTCTTACACAAACCCATCGCTTCACTTCAGAGGCCTTTATTAACCCCCTGGAGCTGTATGGATTACTTTTATGATGGATGGATGAGCTTTTTGGGCTTCAAAAAAAAATTTTGTACCATTCACTCCCATTACAAAGCTTGGAAGAGCCAGAACATTTTTTAATATAACTCCAATTGTATTCGTCTGAAAAAAGAAAGTCATTTACACCTAGGATAGCTTGAGGGGGAGTAAATTATCATTTTTGCATGAACTAACCCTTTAATTTCATTATTTCTGACAAAAATCAAAAATCAGTACACTTTCAGAACTTTGACTTTTTTCCCCACTCTTATTTTTTGTGGCCCCCTGGGGTGCCAGACTCAAGTTTGAAAAGCTTTTTTTAAAGCTAACTTTGAACACCAAGCTTTGGCAGTTTCCTGGATTTTTTTGCTTCTCTCGATGCCGATGTGAAAAAAAAATAAATAAATAAAATAAAAATTTATATATATATATATATATATATATATATATATATATATATATATATATATATATATATATATATATATATATGACGGATACAACAGGGAATTCACATTTCTTTACATTTCAAAACACTTTTCATGTTTTGCCTGATATAAATAATTTGAAAAGCACTTCTCCGAAATATTATTAAAATATCTATAACCTAAAAAATATAACCACAATTTTTTTTTTATAAACAACCATGTGTACTGACAGTGAGCTGATTTTACCTGGAAATGACCCAAATCCAGAATGGCAAGGTTGTGTTTGGGGTCATAAAAGCCGTTTTCTGGTACGATGACATATGAGGCCATGAGGTTTATCTTCAGATCAAGAACCTTCTGAGTCTCAATGATGTACATCAGTCCTGTCAACAATGAACAAAACTGTCTTAGTATTAGATACTTTTTAATAACCAACTGATAAAAGGTAAAATTTTGTTGAATAATAAATACACTTTTAATTTAAAATAAATTGCATTTTAGGCTTTTATAAGTTGAAATAAATTCTTAGGAAATCTGCAGTTATGAGAGCTTTGCCCTTGGCTGTGGGCATGCTCAACAATGCCGCTTATTCTGGCCAAGAACCGCCAACTGTCTAGCAAACACGTAAAACAAGTGCATGGCATGTGAGTCCGCACACACCTGTGGAGGTCTTGTCTCTGAACTGCTCCAGCTTCATGAGGGTGGCGTTGGTCAGTTCATCCAGCTGCAGGTCTTTTGGAGGCATGAAGAAAGCTGACATACTGTTCACTGTCATCTGCAAAAAGAACAAAACACTTGCCACTATGCATTCATAGCACAGAGCTGGGATTCCCAAATGGTGGTTTGTGAGTAATTAATTCTATCATAAACATGAAAATACAGAGGGCTGCACAATTAATCAAAATAAAATTAAAATCACATTATCGATTAGTGCAATTATCAAATTGCAAAAGGCTGCAATTCATTTAACCACAAACAGCTCATGATCCAGTGTTATTAGCCGTTTCATCGTTTGTATCACTCCACTTGCAACATTTCTCACATAGAGTGTCATGGCGGACGAGCAAACCACCATCATTTTACAAATACTACTGTTATTGTGTCACAGAATGTGAGAATGTAGTTATGTAGACCTCAAATATGTGACTTATATATAAATATAGCGCATATTTGACAATTAGTTAAGACGTTTTCGGAGACTGAGCTCCAGACCGTCAGCGGCCCGTGCTCATGTATACGCGAGAAATAATATGAGTTGGGAGGGAAAATGATGTTTCAATGCTTTTGCATTTGCTAGCAAACGTTTTGTGCTCCTTCAATAAACGTTTGTGTTCTTTGTGAGTGAACGCAGTTTCTGGGGGGAATGCAAAACATTTGCGAGAGAATGCAAAAGCATTAACAAACTATTTTTTCCATCACCATGTCCAAATTGTGCAACCCTAAAAAACTGTAAAATAGAAAAATGAAATAATTTATATACCTGCATGTCATGTGACCATTAACCAACATCAGAGTACCGTGATTATATAAATGTGTTGTTAAATTATTTAGCTTTTAAACTAAAATCTCAGGTACTTCAAGAAAATACTGTATGTCGGGTTCAGCTGACAAAAAAAAGTGAATCCCTGGCACATAGAGAGATGCTTCCTCACACTCACAGCGTCATAGATTATCTCCAGCGCCTGGGACTCGATGCGGAGTCTCTGGTCCGCACACGCGTCCAGCGGGTTTGTCTCGAACACAAGGTTCAAAAGAGTCTTATTTTGCATCCCGTCCACATGACGTGGTGACAGCAGGATGGGGGCAGACTTGCCTCGTGGGAGACCCGACACTTCAAACGATGACAGCTGAGCAGAGATCCTAAAAAAAACCCACATTATATCATTATATCGGAGTTTGAACAACAAACAAAAATTACAATTACGCTAATGTTCTCACAAAGGAAGTCTATGTGGAAAGACATTCTGAAGGGTTAAAAAGCCAAACGTGGACCTTTCTTAAACACTTAATTATTCTATACATTTTCTCTAGCATTCCCTTTCTGGTGTGCATCATGTGAAAGTTACTGCAAGATTTATTCCAGTGCATTGTCTTGCTCCATAGACTTCCATTGTAAGTGCATTACTGTAAACATGTTTTGTGCTTTTTTCACAAACTGAGGAACAAATCAAAAGTATTTTCTGGGGTAAACAACAGCAAGTGTCACACTAAGTTGTACTGAACACAGAACATTACTTCAAATCAAATAAAAGAGTAGCAGTTTATCGGAGGGTGAAGGAGATGATATGAATTGAGAGGAGAACACTGTACTTTATTGCTTGAGCTGCAGGTCTTTGAGCCAGCATGGCTTTCAGATCAATGACGGACAGTTTGATTATCTCCGGCTTCTCTCGGCTCTCTTTGATTGACAGGGACAGGCGGAGAAGCTGGAAATTTATCTTCATATTTTCAAACTGCAAACAAATATAAGTACATATAAGTCAGAGGGGTGATGCCTTACATGAAGTTCAATCAGATCAATATTTTATGTGTATACGCTACTGTTCAAAAGTTTGGGGTCAGTCAGTAAGATTTTTTGAGAGAAAGAAAGAGATAATTTTATTCAGCAAGGATTCATTAAATTGATGACAGAAAAGTTTATTTCTGTCGGGACCACTATCATCAAAGATGATAGACAATTAGCATATAGTTTAGATTGGCGGTATGGTTCTGTTCTGGGCAAGAACTCCCTGTGCATCCATGCAGCCTAGCATGGATAAGAGCAGGGAGAGCAGTGATAAACCCCCTAGGGTGAACAGAACAGAAGCAATGATGTATTGCAGATATCATTAATGTCAATATTAAAATGTACAACCTAATTCGGGAATTTAGTCTGATTCAGGGGGAATCAGAATGCCAAATCCTGACTGACGAGAGGAGGAGCTGGGGATGGAGAGGGTAATTAGCTCTGGAGAAACACGACAGCAGCTGATAATACTGAAGGACCTTATGTATGCATGCTGTGATAGGCATCGTATTCCTATAGGTAGACGTGATCAGCTGACAGTCAGCTGATGCAAGCTTGACTAACGTGACTGCCAGAACTAACGCTATACGCTTGATTTCTGTCAGGACCACTATCGTCAAAGATGATAGACAATTAGCATATAGTTTAGACTGGCGGTATGGTTCTGTTCTGGGAAAGAACTCCCTGCACATCCATGCAGCCTAGCATGGATAAGAGCAGGAAGAGCAGTGATAAACCCCCAAAACAAAACCAATGCTGATATCCTCCAATCACAACTAAAGAAAAGCCACAAGCATGCTGCCAATAATATTGGAAAGCCTTAAGCAACAAGCATGTTGCCCTTACCCAGATGACCTAAACGAGTATATTGCCACTACCTGCATAAGCCATAGCAACAAGCATGTTGCCAATACCCGCATAAGCCATAGTAACAAGTATGTTGCCAATACCCGTATAAGCCATAGCAACAAGTATGTTGCCAATACCCGCATAAGCCATAGCAACAAGCATGTTGCCAATACCCGCATAAGCCATAGCAACAAGCATGTTGCCAATACCCGCATAAGCCATAGCAACAAGCATGTTGCCAATACCTGAAGCTTAAGCAACACAGCATTTTTTCCATGAATGATATGCCATCTGGAATAAAGAAAGTGAAGATTAAGTTATCAAAATGAATCAGGCGCTGCTTGCTTATGGTTGTATATCAGCAGTCCAAGCTCCAGTTCTTGAGTGATGAATGCTACCACCACCTGCTGGTATGGACCGTTATTCCTCTCATGCAGGTGCAGATGTGCATGCCTGTTGGATGTAGTCTTGTGGTAAGCCTTCATCCGTGCAAGCTGTCTTTAATAATCTTTACTCAAAATGTAAAGATGTCTTCCCTTCTGGAATGGTGTTCCTTCTCTGACACAGCAGATGACCACTGGGCAAAACATCCTTAACTGCGCCCCTGCAACAACAACTGCTGTGAGCTAGAGATGAGAGATGGAGATTTCCTCTTCAAATATCCTCTTCACTTGGAAATATGTCACAATACTAAAGTAACGTCTGTGACAACTTCCAGTTCACACAGACTTAGACAACAACATGTCACCAATAAAAGCAGGATGGTTTTATGCAACAGTGTGATGCTGATACCTAGATATAGGCATGAATATCTAGAATTGCATAATTCAGAATCACTAGAACGAAGTATATATATTGTTGAACGTGCACCCGCATTATCCCAAATGTTTCCAACATGTTGAAGTCAAGAGAAATCCACCATTCCAACCAGTGAAGTGGTCCGCTCACTGCGTCGTTTGTCAGTGATGTCATCCTTGTTATACTTGGTTGCCTGATGTTAGCGGCAAATGTTGAGCACTGTAGATCCAATCTTATGGGCTCTATTGGGGGGAGCTTAACAAGCATATTGTAATCACAGAACTAGTATTAAGCTAGTGGTAGTCCAGTCGGGGAAGCATACACCCTGCAGCAACAGTTCTGACTAGCGGCAACAATCTGATACAACAAGCATGTTGTAATCACAGAACTAGTATTAAGCTAGTGGTAGTCTGGTCGGGGAAACATACACCCTGCAGCAACGGCTCCAAGTTAGATGCAATGTGCAGCTAGCAATAGTGTGCTTCCTCATTCATGATCATGATTCTGCTCCTGTCGGGTCATTCCATCGGCTGTGGAGGAGAAGACGCCGACTCCTATGGCTCCACACTTGCATATCTCAGCTTTAAGAACACACGTTTCCAATATCAACTATAACTTTAAAACGAATCCACGCTGAGCTGACTCAGCTGACAATGGCTGTTTACTATTGTCTTTTTAGAGCTGCACCACAGCAGAAATGACTCAGTTTGCACCATGAATCGTTATTCCTGTCCCTCACCGCAAGCTGCTTGATCTGTGTGCGTATAAAGCGCCACAACAAAAGCAAGTTGCCAATGACAACAGATTTAACGCACATTTGCCAATATGATCGCATAAACCTGGCACAAGCATTTACTGAAAATAACTAGAACCCTAAGCAACACGGATGGCCTTAGCAACGAGCAGTTGCCAACAAAAAATTAAAAAGGAACTTAGCTTAGCTTCATGAAGTATTCAGAAATGAATGAGAGTGAAATATAGCCAGCGGTGACGTGTCGTGGATGATTGATCTTCTCTTGACATCCTTCTTCATGAGGTGAGTGCAGTTTTCATCTGAATTGTTCTTGGTTCAGTTAATTAGTATAATTTCAGCGAGTCCATGTCAACAATTGCAGCAATGTGAGAAGCAATGCCAACTCCGTCACTTCCAGATCAGGCAGCTTACAATCAATGCAGCGACTCGCCTGTTCAAGTTAGCTAACTTGAATGAATCTGAGGTGAAACCCATGTAAAAAAAGAAATCCTCTAGCTAAATCCAGATTGCACAATTCCTAGTGAGATGATGTGGTTTCACCCTCTGAACTCGCCATTAATTAGCTCCGGAGAAACACGACAGCAGCTGATAATACTGAAGGACCTTATGTATGCATGCTGTGATAGGCATCATATTCCTATAGGTAGACGTGATCAGCTGACAGTCAGCTGCTGCGAGCTTGACTAACGTGACCTGCCAGAACTAACGCTATACGCTTGATATTGTTACCAAAAATATATATATTTAAAAATATATCACAGCTTCCACAGCAGCACAACTGTTTTCAACATTGATAATAATCATAAATGTTTCTTGAGCTGCAAATCATCATATTAGAATGATTTCTGAAGGATCATGTGACACTGAAGACTGGAGTAATGATGCTGAAAATTCAGCTTCGATCACAGGAATAAATTACATTTTACTATATATTCACATAGAAATTTTTTTTACTTTAAATTGTAATATAAAATAATAAATAATAATAAATGGAGCAGTTCCAACAGGGTCATTGCAGGGTCGGTGCACGAAAAAAAGGGATCTTTCCCATGTTAATCAGAAATTTTGGTTAACCAGAGCGATACGTGACGATTCTATTTTAGGCTGTGTTCACACTTGTAGTTCGGTTCACTTGGTCCAAACTGAAAAAAATGTTTTTGCTTAGCGTTCACATTAGTATTTAAACATCGAACCTAAAGGCATAAGGATACGTTCACAACCTGATTGGTCGCTTTTATTACGTATATTTCGTGACAGAACTTACCGAACATCCAAAGCAATGCTGTGTGCTGGGCTAAATGCGCTCGTTGTATGTGTGTATCCTACATATGATGTTATTTAGACCAGCTGAAAACTCGTGAAGAGCTTATAAAATGTGTAAAGGAGTCAAAACAGCGGCAGGAATCCCTCCGTCACACACACAAACCATAATCTGCTGGGAGGAGACGCGGTTCTGACGCCTGTACTGAACTGTGATGGGCAACATCACGACTATGACGAGAAAAAACAGATACGCTTGAGCATTCTGGTCACATCTTGTGACATCACGTCCTGTTTTTGGTTGGATTACATGTCTTTGGTCTGTGTTGTGTTCGTATTTCAGTCGAACCACACCAGAGTTCGTTTGGAAGCGGAGCGAGACTCATCTTTTCTGGTCTCAGTCCGCTTGTTTGGTTCAGATGCAGCGTTCACACTTATTCAAATGAACCGCACTAACAGAGAAATCACACCAGGGTTCGTTTTAATCCAACCAAACATGCCAAGTGTGAACACACCCCTAGAAACGTTTTCTATTTCTGCGACGTCACAGCTGGAACAACAACAAAGTATAACAATGATAATCTCATGTACTGTTTTTTGTACTTTATGTTAAAAGCATCTAATGTGAGTTTGAATATCATTTTGCGTGTCCTTTATAGCCAAATGAAACAAGAACAATCAAACTGTGAAAAAACAAGTATATTCTATGATGTTTCAGTCACTCAGTATGTATTTTTAATAATGTTAAAATGGTGTAATATTTATGAATTTGACTATATATTTATTCATTGCACTGCGAGTGCCGCACGATTGCAGAGAGACTGCCCACTCTCCTCTGATTGGCTGTTATGTTTGATTGATTTTGTCGTGTCACGTCACGTCTGGTGTGGACAGACAAATTGCTTGCTTATCACATTGCGTCTGGTTAGGACACAGTGTAAGATGCTTTTTTAAAATATATATATACAGTGGGGAGAACAAGTATTTGATACACTACTGATTTTGCAGGTTTTCCTACTTACAAAGCATGTAGAGGTCTGTAATTTTTATCATAGGCACACTTCAACTGTGAGAGACCAGAAAATCTAAAATCCAGAAAACCACATTGTATGATTTTTAAATAATTAATTTGCATTTTATTGCATGACATAAGTATTTGATCACCTACCAACCAGTAAGAATTCCGGCTCTCACAGACCTGTTAGTTTTTCTTTAAGAAGCCCTCCTGTTCACCACTCATTACCTGTATTAACTGCACCTGTTTGAACTCGTTACCTGTATAAAAGACACCTGTCCACACACTCAATCAAACAGACTCCAACCTCTCCACAATGGCCAAGACCAGAGAGCTGTGTAAGGACATCAGGGATAAAACTGTAGACCTGCACAAGGCTGGGATGGGCTACAGGACAATAGGCAAGCAGCTTGGTGAGAAGGCAACAACTGTTGGCGCAATTATTAGAAAATGGAAGAAGTTCAAGATGACGGTCAATCTCCCTCGGTCTGGGGCACCATGCAAGATCTCACCTCGTGGGGCATCAATGATCATGAGGAAGGTGAGGGATCAGCCCAGAACTACACGGCAGGACCTGGTCAATGACCTGAAAAGAGCTGGGACCACAGTCTCAAAGAAAACCATTAGTAACACACTACGCCATCATGGATTAAAATCCTGCAGCGCACGCAAGGTCCCCCTGCTCAAGCCAGCGCATGTCCAGGCCCGTCTGAAGTTTGCCAATGACCATCTGGATGATCCAGAGGAGGAATGGGAGAAGGTCATGTGGTTTGATGAGACAAAAATAGAGCTTTTTGGTCTAAACTCCACTCGCCGTGTTTGGAGGAAGAAGGATGAGTACAACCAAGAACACCATCCCAACCGTGAAGCATGGAGGTGGAAACATCATTCTTTGGGGATGCTTTTCTGCAAAGGGGACAGGACGACTGCACCGTATTGAGGGGAGGATGGATGGGGCCATGTATCGCGAGATCTTGGCCAACAACCTCCTTCCCTCTGTAAGAGCATTGAAGATGGGTCGTGGCTGGGTCTTCCAGCATGACAACGACCCGAAACACACAGCCAGGGCAACTAAGGAGTGGCTCCGTAAGAAGCATCTCAAGGTCCTGGAGTGGCCTAGCCAGTCTCCAGACCTGAACCCAATAGAAAATCTTTGGAGGGAGCTGAAAGTCCGTATTGCCCAGCGACAGCCCCGAAACCTGAAGGATCTGGAGAAGGTCTGTATGGAGGAGTGGGCCAAAATCCCTGCTGCAGTGTGTGCAAACCTGGTCAAGAACTACAGGAAACGTATGATCTCTGTAATTGCAAACAAAGGTTTCTGTACAAAATATTAAGTTCTGCTTTTCTGATGTATCAAATACTTATGTCATGCAATAAAATGCAAATGAATTACTTAAAAATCATACAATGTGATTTTCTGGATTTTTGTTTTAGATTCCGTCACTCACAGTTGAAGAGTACCTATGATAAAAATTACAGACCTCTACATGCTTTGTAATTGGGCAAACCTGCAAAATCGGCAGTGTATCAAATACTTGCTCTCCCCACTGTATATTTGTAAAGATTCCAAACTTTGTAATGGTAGTGCACACAAATATAAACCATTAGTAAGTCAAGTTGAGGAAAATGTCTTGCATTGACACTAAATTAAATCTATAAGAGGAAACTGGATATATATATATGCCATGATTGTTTGTCACAAACCTTTTTTGGCAGGTTAGGATTGACAGCTGTCTCGCTGTATCCAATGGCAGCGTACAGTTTGGCTTTCTCTGCTGGGGTCATTAGCCCATCAAAACCTAAGAGATATGAAACAGGAGGTCAGCCAATCAGAAACAGATCTGCATAAATGTGGAATTCTGTGGAATATTAGGAATCACATGAGCGTTCTGTGGAATTATAGACCACAGATTCTGTGCAGGACTAGTTATGCCTTACTAAACAGATACAGAGCGCAGTCAAACCTCCTGTTTTGACGTCTTTGGTTTGTGTTTCACTGTCTCCAGACCAGTTCCACATCCAGCCGAACCAGCCCTGTGACTGTTCTTCCTCCACCTTCACTCCAGGGCGGTATATCCTGAGTCCTGCCTTTGAGGCCTATAACACGAGAGGCAGAATACGCAAGAGTCAACAGGTGTGGTTCAATTAGAAACTCAAGAATCAAACCAAGACCTTGACTTTGATAGCTTCACACTCTACTAGCTGAGCTACAGGAACAGACTTCCTGTTATATGATCCATAGGCCACACTGTATACAGGATTCAAATGATCTATACAATATTATATGAGTGTGAGAGAGAGTGTGAAACTAATGTCACGTCACCTCCATCTCAGCTTGCTGTCTTGCCATTGTGATGTTGAATATATCCAGAATTCTTTCCGTGTCCTTAAGGATGAACAAAGGTAACAAGGTTATGCTCAAAACAGAGCAGTCACAGAAATGAAATGATACCAGGCTTATTTGGTTTTGCCACATTTTAAGCTTCATAAAAAGTGTTAAAAAATGAACTGTTAGAAATTATCTATTCATAACAGAACACACCAGATTTATGTAAAGTTACTTTGAGTTATGTGAATTGAACTGAAGAGTAACATTACACTGTTTCTTTTTATGTAAAGTAGCATCATGCATCAGTCAACAGAGGCTCAATCATTTTCAGAACAGTAGCGTTATGCTCACCTTGAAAGTGTTTTTGTTCTAATGCAGTATTTAGGTATTACAGAACATATTAAAGCAATGTACACTTTATTTGTTCAGAAGACAATATCCAAATACAAGAATTTTTGAATGTGTCGTCTAAAGTTAGCTTAAAAATTAAAACACACATCATTCCAAACCAACATGCCATTATTTTTTAACATAAAAGGAGAATTATTTTGAATAGTCCTTATGCAACTCTTTCCAGTTCAGACAGTTCATTATGACCACAAAAAACAAAACCAAACCAACCAAAACCACAGCATTATTTGCCATTTCACAAATACAGTTCATAGTGACCACAACTGTCAAACTCCAAAACAAAAACAACAAACCTAAACCAGACAAAAAAACAGCCATATTTGCCAGTTCACTATTCGTAGTGACCACGGCTGTCAAAACAAAACAACAAACCAAAACCAGACAAAAACTCAGCCATATTTGCCAGTTCACTGTTCATAGTGACCATGCCTGTCAAACTCCAACAAAATGTCAAACTCCAAAACAACAAACCAAAAAAAATTTAAACCAAACCAAACTAAACAAAACAAAAATACAGCCATATTTGCTAGTTCTGCTTTCATAGTGACCACGACTGTCAAAACAAAAACAAAATGAAACAAAACAGCAAACCAAAACCAAACAAAACAAAAACAGCCAAATAGTCAGTCACCACAGCTGTCAAAACAAAACGAAATGAAACAACAAACCAAAACCAGACAAAAACACAGCCATATTTGCCAGTTCACCATTCATAGTGACCACGGCTGTCAAAACAAAACAACAAACCAAAACCAGACAAAAACACAGCCATATTTGCCAATTCACCATTCATAGTGACCACGGCTGTCAAAACAAAACCAGACAAAAAACTCAGCCATATTTGCCAGTTCACTGTTCGTAGTGACCATGCCTGTCAAACTCCAACAAAATGTCAAACTCCAAAACAACAAAGCAAAAAAAATTTAAACCAAACCAAACAAAACAAAAACACAGCCATATTTGCTAGTCCTACTTTCATAGTGTCCACGACTGTCAAAACAAAAACAAAATGAAACAAAACAGCAAACCAAAACCAAACAAAACAAAAACAGCCAAATAGTCAGTCACCACAGCTGTCAAAACAAAACGAAATGAAACAACAAACCAAAACCAGACAAAAACACAGCCATATTTGCCAGTTCACTGTTCGTAGTGACCATGCCTGTCAAACTCCAACAAAATGTCAAACTCCAAAACAACAAACCAAAAAAATTTAAACCAAACAAAACAAAAACACAGCCATATTTGCTAGTTCTACTTTCATAGTGACCACAACTGTCAAATGTCAAAACAAAACAACAAACCAAACCATTTCACAAATACCATTCATAATGACCACCGCTCTCAAAACAAAACAAAACCACATCCTTATTTGCCATTGCACAAATACAGTTCATAGTGACTAGGGATGTAACAGTTCTCGGTAAAAAAAAAATTTACCGTACGGTTCTCCACCCACGGTTCAGCACACACTTGCACTGCGGTTCATCTCAAATTTGACGACGCATCTATAATATGGTTTCTTGAAAATAACAACGTGTAAAACAGACAGACAGAGTTAGGCTAATGTATGTTTCTGTCGATGGATACACATTCTGGCTTCCCAATACATTACAACAACAGCGATGATCAAAAAGCATGGACAAAACAGTCACTCTTGTATGCGAGTGCGTATGCTTGAACGTGACTCACTCAGTCATATACGCCGTCATCACCGGGTGTTGATAGTGCACGAGCGCAGGTGAGACCTGAACAACACACGTCGTGTTTAAACTAAACTCATTTAAGCCTTGCCAATCTAAACATTCAAGAGCAAGATGCGGAACTTGCGCGCTGAGAGAAGATTTGTGTGTGTGTGTGCGTGTGACCACTCATCTGAAGCGTGCAGATAGCGTGCAAATATTCAGTTCTCTTTCACGTCTTGCGCTTGAACGGACAAATTCACACAAAAATTGTAAACATGCCCGTCTTGGCGAAACAGTAGGTTATGTTTTAAGTAAAACGTAAACAGTCGAGAAAGAAGTGTTCATGTGTAACAGTATATGTATGTACTTGTGTTGTTGCTTGTGATTATATGTTCTTATTTTTATTTGACAGTTGACCATAGCTAATAACTAATTTCCCTGAATATAGCACATACCGAACCGTTCCGAAACCGTGACCCTAAAACCGTGATAAAAACCGTACCGTGAGTAAATTGAACCATTACAGCCCTAATAGTGACCACAACTGTCAAACTCCAAAACAAACAAAAACTTAGCCATATTTGCCATTTCACCCTTTAAAGGTGACCACGACTGTCAAAACCATACAAAACAAAAAACTAAACCACAGCCTTATTTGCCATTTCACAAATATCACTTATAGTGACCATGGCTGCCAAAACAATGAAATAAAACAAAACAAAGAACGAACTGCCATATTTCTCATTTTGTGTTCAACAGAAAAAAATAACAGCATATGGGTTTGGAACGACATGAGTGCGAGTATATAACGGCAGAATTTTCACTATTGAGTGAACAATCCCTTTACTGAGCATGCTCAGTGCTCACCCACCTCAAGCTCCTTCAGCAGACTCTCTGCAGGTTTCTTACTGGTGATTTTGTTCTTGTAGATCTCTCTGTACTTTTTCACATGTTGCCGATGGCGTCGGATATGTTGCCATGACCACATGTGAAGGCGGGGCTTGATGTTGACCTCCAAAACGCCTGTGATCACATATCGCCACCTACGATAACCACAAATACAGAAAGTACAGAATTAAACAACTACAAAATTGAATTATCCAAGACCACAAACTCCAAATGCACTTACCACTGATGAGCATTAGTGTGAACCGCCACATCTGGACGAAACCTCCTGTATGGAAGGTTACGGGTCATCATATCCACCGAGCCCAACAGCTCCAGTATGCTGACGTACTAGATAACGCCGTAAAGTCATATGAATGATTTGTCATTATTCGTTCGCTGTATTGGACAAAATTAAGCAGACATTTTCCACACCTGTGGCCGGCTAAGTTCAACTGCCACCTCAGCAAGGTTGACCTCAAGGTCCACTTTTGGTGAGGAGAAGTCCACATCGGAGCGAGGATTCATGCGCAGCTTGGCTTTCGCAGATATTGGACGAAAGACTAAAGCAGTGACATGCAAAAAAAAAATTGGTTTGTATTTTCAAGAGAAAACACTATTGAATACACATTTGTGAATGAAAGCAAGAAGGAACTCACTGAAATGATAATCCTCAGGGATAGCGTTCTGGACGGCTACACTGTGCTTCATGTATCGCTATGAAAAATACAAATGTACAGTCAATGAAGATGGGAGATTTCTTTTCCTTAGACTCAAAGTCGAATGAAATGTGAAGACCTACCAGAGCCTCATCAGGGTTGTGGTTGGAGTAGAGCTCTGAATTCACGGTCCAGTACGCAAACAGATTGTCCAAACGTACGAGCTAAATGAAGTAACGAGTGGCATTAGTCAATAATACTAAATAACTTTGCTACTCATAACCCTGAAAGTGAAAAAGACAAGTGTTAAACCTTAAAAAAGAGCTTGGCTTTCTCATCCAGAAGACATGGGTTCCAATTCTGATCAGATGTCTGGAAAATGTAACAAAAATGTTATAATACAGACAGACAAACACATAGCTAGGTTGTATTTCATCACAAAAAAAAATCATAAAACAATATATTAAACGTGGGGTGCATAATAAATTAGTGCTGTCAAATCGATTAATCGCTAATATATATATATATATATATATATATATATATATATACATTAGGGCTGTCAAAATTAACACATTAACATATGCATTTTTTTTTTTTTTTCAGTTTAACACGTTAAAAATATTTAACGCAATTAACTCATTCATTCATTCATTCAAGTGCTATTAAACCATTCAAGCGCAAAGAGACGCAAATGCCAAAATGCCCGCTTTGTCGAGTATCCTCGTAAACATGAGTTCTTAAATGAGTTAAATAAAGTCTTAAATGATCGTAAAGAGCAGTGAGGACATCAGATGTGCCAGATCCGCGTCATGTGTGTCAACTCTTAAAGTGACAGCAGCCTAATAAACCAGCTGCTGTCTGTCAATAATGATAACCAAAGAACAAAAGACAAAGAGGAAATCACTCACTGCTCTTGACTGAATAACCTTTGTAGCTTTAATACAGATTAATCTATATTTAATTTATAATTTATGTAAAATATTACTGTCTTTATGTTGTTTCTACATTAATTTGGAGATTAAATGTGAAATCATTACAATATAAAAAAAAAAACCTTTAATTTTAGGTGCGATTAATTACAGAAAAAATGTGTGATTAATTACCGATAGTTAATTTTTTTAATCGCTTGACAGCACTAATATATATATATATATATATATATATATATGTGTGTGTGTGTGTGTGTGTGTGTGTGCATGTGTGTGTATATTTATACACACACACATATATTATATATTTACAAACTTTTGTTAGATGCGATTAAATCACGATTAATCGATTTGACAACACTAAATATTATACATTCTATATTTATAGTAAATATAAATAAAATATTTGCATGTCAAAAGAAAAGTTATTATATATAGTTCATTTTTATGAATATATTTAATATATTTACAAAATAGCATGTTAATGTATAATTCAATTTAAATTAATATCTTGTATTTTTTGTTTAATATTTTGTTTTATAGTATTTATTAAATATGATATATTATTTATTATATTTTATATTATTAATAGTGGTCAAATCGATTAATCGATTATTGATTAATCGCATCCAAAATAAAAGTTGTTGTTTATTATTATGTGTATATAAATACACACACATGCATGTATATATTTAAGAAAAATGTGTTATATTTATATATAAAATATTTACATTTATATATAAGTTATATAAATATATATATACAGTATATAAATGCAAATATTACTATTATGTCTTATTATTTCTTGATTTTGGTGTGAAATATGACAGATGTATTTTATGAGATTCATCCAATACAGTCATAATTTAATCATTTTATTTTGCATGAAATTCTTGGCATACCTGGAGACTGAGGTTCTGCAGGGACACTCCGAATGAGAGCGGAGCACTGGGATTGGTGACCTAAAACATGTTTAACATTGAGAAAGTATTAAGCGCTAATACACACAGAACTGACTAAAAAGTGATAAAGCACATACAAAGGCATAAACACAAAAGAACATGCATTGCAGATTTTAGGATAAAAAAAGCTGCAGAAAATGTCAGAAGTACTCACATCATCCTCATAGCGGACGTGTATGTTGGATATTTTCACCTGCAGGTTTTTGATCACCTGTGTAACCAGTTTCTCCACAAATGTGTCCTGTTTCTCCGCCTTTGGATTCTCTGAACACAAAGACACAAATGCAAATGTATGTCATCTGTCTCCATGTAGAAGCAAAGTGAGCTCAAATGATTTATGCACCTTTTTCTGCTGCTTTCTGTTTGGTCTCCTCGATCCGCTGCAGCTCCCTCTGCCGAGCTTCCTGTAGCTGTCGCTCTTCCTTCTCTGCGTCATACTTTATACCTGCGTGAACAGAGATGCAAGAAGCCTGTTTTCAAAGCGAACTGGCAGGATCACATGCATGCAGGGATCTTCTGTGAGGCCTGGCAGTCAAATAAGTGTCACACTTCAGTAAATGAAGACTCATTACAACTGATACTGATTATACAATTCAAATACTAATAAAATGTCATATCATGAGATCTTATCACTCTCACTGGGGTCTGTAAAGCTGCTTTAGAACAATAATAACTTAAACTGAACTGATTTAAATTCAATTAAACTAATTCAATTAGGATAGCTTCTTTTACCACCCCTATTATGCTATTTTAAAGGTTTCTAATTCTAAAATTTCTAACAGGTTTTCATGCATCCAAAGGTCAAAAAACATTTTTTTTAAATATGCATTGCAGCATCACCTCTTTTCTCACAGGCCCTGTTTACACCCGGTATTAAGATGCGTTTTGGTCAATTGGATCACAAGTAAACGAGTGAGACACATTCCCGTTTACAACTGGTGTTTTACTCCGTCTCTTTTGTCCACTTTCAAACACTTCTGTCCTGATTTCTTCGAGGGGAGGGTCTATGGGTGGGAAAATGGATGGGCTTTTTCAGATCTTTTGATCTAATGGACGAAATAAGCTCACGTAAATTTACATATGAACGCGACTGGAGCACGGACACACAGAGAGCATCAGCTGTAGTTTCTGCTCTGACAGCCGCAAGACCAGCCGAACGCTGTGAGTGTGTGTTAGAAATCAGGAATGGTGACAGAACATCGTGCTTGGGACGTTTTTCATCTTCAAACCAAACTTGGGTCTTCAGCCGACAAAGTTTAAATCCCGTCTGTCTAGTGCGTGTCCTATAATGTTTACGCGTTAGGTCAGTAGGCGGAGAGTAGGGGGTCTTTTGTGGCTGTTCGGTCAAATTTGTTTTCCACTACCTCTGGAAATGGTCGAAAGTAGACAAGCTCAAAACGTTTTTTGCAAGCAGCAGAAAGCGCCTTAATGTGACACACATACAGTAAACCTAAGTGTCGTTCACTATGCTTTGAATCAAGTTGAGTGTGAAACCATACCAACGCTGTGGGGGGCGCCGGGAACAACCACGCTCTGACTCGGATCGCAACAAACATGGCCAGTGTGAAAACTAAACACCTCCTTTCCGAGAGTTACTCTGCTCTGATTGGTCAGATGGTTCAGTCTGTTGTGATTGGTCTACCGTTTACAGCGCGTGTCAGAAACCCAACGCCCATTACCATATCTGAATTTCAGCTCTGGATCTTCCTCAGCACTTGATATACAGTGATACGAACTGTAATGATGGCGTCGGTTTAACGTATCAATTCCAGCGCGAGGCTCATCCTTTGGAAGTGCATCAAAGTAGATTTGCTTTTGCTGCAGAAAAAGCGTCTTCTCAACATGTCGACAACACAAACTAACTCTTCCAGTCTCAGCTACAACTACAGTGTTTGAGGTCGGGGGAAAGTAGACGCTGTTCACAAACAGCCAATGAAGACCATAGACTGGCATTATGCAAATTTGTTACATTGTTACATAGGTTTGTAACAGGAAGTAAGACTGGAATTACTTACGAGTCGTTTCAGGCAGTTCAGAACTGATTCTTTCTTTTAGGAGACAATAACTTTATTTATTGTGCACTTTGATCTTTGAAACTTTGCAGACCTTTTACATTCACACACAGCTGTATTACACACTGCATGAAAGGCAATGTCCGAAAAACCATGATAGAGGCACTTTAGTTATCTGGGTTAGCTGAAGTATCAGCTCTTACTAGCAGTTGGCACGATGAGCAGGTAAACTTCATCCAGCGTGGCCTCCACAGACTGAGTGTAGAGGTTCTTCCAAGGGATCTTCAACTCCAAACGACCTGACAAAGACAAATATAAGCACTGAAAGAGCTCAAATCATAATGTATGCTATGGCAGTGCATGCTGGCTTTACAAAGTCAACAACCATGATATTAGCAGTTCAATATAACACACTGCACTCCAACATCTGTCAGGTCTTCTCTTACCAATGTGTCCTGCTCTGACTTTGAAAGGAATGTCCAGTTGACTCTGTTACAGAGATAAGTGTCACATTAGAGCACTAGTTCACAAAGCATTAGAAAAATGCATTCCTTATGGATATTCTGTACAAACAAATGTCATTACATATCTAACGTGAAACATAAGCAACATACCAATGCATTTTCTTTTATCTCGAGGTTTCTTAATATGGCAGCACCTGCAAAAGAAACATTGACATATTACCCACCTTTGTCAATAATAATTCATAATATCATTGAGCAAATGTTTACTGTGGTATTAAAAGTTACTTATCAGTGAGTCAATAAAACACATGGCATATCATAAAACTTTTTAGGAAGGTTCTGCAGGACATCCCTATACCCCTTTTCCCTTGTGTCAGTCTGCTATTATAAATGTTGATGAATTTAGCATGGGAGATCGGACAGTGCTGCATCACGAATGTTTATCATTTGCATGTTATCATTTGTTTTTAAGCCTTGCCAATTTAGATATTCAAGCACAAGGAGACAGTAAAGAGAACTCAATTCAATAGTGTGAGAAGTTTTGTAAACGCACACATCTGAAGCGCGTGCGCCCAGAAAGCCGCTTCTCAGACAGTGTGCGAATGCTGAATTAAGTTCTCTTTCACGTCTTCTTGCACTTTGAAAAATGCCGGTCTCGGCGAGTATCCTAGTAAACATAGTTTGGTACATCTTAAGTGAACATAAACAGTTGAGAAATAAAACGCGTGTATCAGTATATTGGATCCGTGCAGCTCTTAAAGTGACAGCAGGTTAAAGTGCTGTCTGTGTTTTAATGTTAATCAAACACAGGACAAAGAAAAAGAAATCACTCACTGTTCTTGAATGAATAACTTTTGTAACTTTAATAAGGACTAATTCTATTAGAGCTGCACGATTAATCGTTAAAAGATCGCAATCTCGATTCAAACACCCACGCGATCTTATTTCTAAATGACAACGATTCCGCCATGTCTATTACCATGGCTGTTTCACGTCACTAGCGTGAGCAGCACGTATTCATGTTAATGAATGAGAGAGTCGGCCGTCATGCCAAACACTTTAGGGACTTTTAGTTTCCCTTTTAAAGTACAATCAACGCACTGCAACGTTCAAATCTGCGCTTGCGCTGCCGCTGATTCGGAGAGAGAGCAGCTGCCATGTAAATGTACAGATAAGCAGCTTCACGGTCTTCTCAACCACACATTTAGTTATTTATGTGTTACAAACATTTAAATAGAAGGGGACAAATGTGTACTGGGATAAAAGTTTATAGTTTGGGTATGAACATTGATATCTAGCAATCAAAATAGAGTAAATCACCTTTTTGAAGTGTTTTGACACTTGTATGTATTAATACATACAAGTCATCGCTTATTACACCAGGAGGTGGCGACAAGAGACTAAAAAAGTGTTTGTCATTGAATCATTCATTCAAGAGATTCATTCACAAACGCTGATTCATCCAATAATGAAACAAGAGACATGATAATTCCATTCAAATTATTATTAGTTTTAATTATTTCGTTCAAATTAATGTATTTTTTAAATAGACTGAAGCAATGAACATTTTGTCAGAACCTCTAGTAAATTATGTGTTATTTTGTTAAGTTCTATGTTTTTTCTTCAGAATCGTGGGAGAATCGCAATCTCAATTTTAAACAAAAAAATCGTGATTTTCAATTTATCCAGAATCGTGCAGCTCTAAATTCTATATTTAATTTATACAACGAAGACTATGCAATGCTATTTTACATTTGATTATTAATTTTCTCTATCAGAAATTTTCTTATAGACTTGCCTGAAAAACAGAGTTTTTTTATTTGTATGTTCGTTCTATTGTATTTGTGCTTTTACTCATAATTTGATGATTTGTTCTTATTTTATTGCTGACAGTTTACTTGTCTTTAACAATATTTTACATTTATATGAGTTAGGCTAGTAGTTTTTGGGGGGGGGGTTTTATTAAGGTTAAGGGTCAAAAACAACAAAGACAATAACTAGGCCTATTTTATTTATTTTATTTGTATTACTTTTTTTGTGGGACCAGTGAAAATTTTGGCAGGGCAAGTAAATATTTAAAATTGAGTTGAGCCCTGGATATAAATAATTAATTTTAAATAAGTCATCCTGTGGCTCCTTTGGAAATTTGCTGAGGCCTCCAGAGGGCCCTGGGCCCCTGGTTAAGGGGGTTTCAAAGTGATTTCACTTTGGATAAAAGTGTCTGCTAAATGATTAAATGTAAATGTAAATGATTTACAACTCCATCTATTATTATCACAGTCAGAGACAGAAAATTTCACAATGTTGTTGACATTTTATGGTCAGAAAAATTATATTGGATGTCACATGTATAAAATACAAGACTACAGGAGGTGATTTTATACTAATCAGATCTACTTAAAATGAGGGATTTTTAAAAAAAAAAATTAGTTTTCATAAATATCTGACAGAAAGTAGGGATGCAGCAGTGAAAACTAATAAAAGAGGAATATTTTATATATTAACCTCTTCATTTTGTCAAAATATAGTAGTAAAAGATACATATTATTTATTTTTTATAATGTTAATAAAATCAAGAGAAACGGAATGAAATTGTACATCCGTGTTAAATAATATAGTAGTCATAATCTCTGATTAATGTCAAAGTGAACATGTTCATGTTTTGACAGTCAAGATCCAGTGAAATGCATATAACAGAAATGTATCCAGGATCTCAGAATGAAAGTGAAGCAGTCTGAAGTTCCCACAAAAGTGAAAACTGTCTCATGAATTACTTGTAGTTTTTGGTCCATTTTGAAGCTGGACAGTTTACATGTGGAGTGACCTATCCCAATCCAGGTAATACCATGTGGAGCTAGTGGAGCCAGTGGAGCTAATCAACATCCTTACAATAGCTTTAAACCAGAAGATCAGATTATGCATGTAGTACTGGGTTAGCTTTAGTTAAAGGTTACTGTAAAACGCATGTTCAAACCTGTCCTTAAAGTCAAAGCTTGACTCTCAGATTCCAGTGAAAGGTCAGCTGACTCTTTTATAGATACATAGCTGTGTATATTCATGAATGTACACAAACACGTTGTTAGCAGCAAAGACACGTTTGTGTTTGACAGCTGGCTCCTTTACTGTACCTCCCCATATGCCGAGGCTGAGCTGCGAGCTGTCGAGGTTCACCACATAGTCGCCCAGAAACCTGTTCAGGACATCGACCACCACTGACTCGAACACCATCTTTATGCGCCGTTCACACGACCATCAGTGTGCTTTTCTTCGTCTGCGAGTCCTGCGAATGTAGTTGGATTTACTGAGTGTCCCGTTTCCTGAAATAAACATCACTGGAGGGACGGGGAGGTTCTTCACTGCTTCACCGCTGCTCTGCCTGTGCGACAGCGCCCTCTGCCGCCGAACATCCCGCGCGACACTCCGCCAAACGGCCATTTGGATCACGTGCGCCTCGTGAGCCAATCATCTGTTGAGTTTTGCAACTGTCAGTCACCTCCGTAGGTAGAAAAAAACTCACTTTAAAATAATAAATCGGTATTATCTTTACTTTATAAAAAAAAAAAAAACACACACAAAAAAAACAACAAAGGTTTCTGTAACCGAGAGTCAGAAACAATCTTACAGGTCTTTTTCGGTTGTACTTATACAAATTTAATTTTAGTCCCAAGTTTCATTATTAAAGGGTTAGTTCACCCAAAAATGTAAATTCTGTCATTAATTACTCACTATCATGTTGTTACAAACCCGTAAGACCTTCGTTTATCTTCGGAACACAAATGAAGATATTTTTGATGAAATCCGAGAGCTCTCTGACCCCTCCATAGACAGCAATTCAATTAACACTTTCAAGGTCCAGAAAGGTAGTGGAAACATCGTTAAAATAGTCCGTGTGACTCCAGTGGTTCAACCTTAATGTTATGAAGCGACGAGAATACTTTTTGTGCGCAAAAAAAACAAACAAAAATAACGACTTTATTCAACAATTTCGTCTTGTCTGTGTCAGTCTCCTATGCAGTTTAATAAACTGTAAAAAAAAAAAAAAAAAAAAAAAGATGCACAAAGCATCTTCACTATCTTCCATTGGAGAAAAGTGAAGCCGCCAATGTCCCAATATGGCGCTGATTTGGGACTTGCGTCTGCGCAGTAGTGAGCATGAAGTAAAACCCTGCCCACACTCACGAGGTATCTGTTAGTAGTTGTACAGTTTACTGCAGAGCAACTTATTATGTCCGTGTGAAATAAACAGTTATGGAAATGGATAAATTAAACCTAAAGCTCCAATCTCCTCCCGAAAATCCCGAGAAAAAAAAGCCCCTTGGTGCCTCAGTAACTACTTCGCTCAGAGAAGCTGTGTATCATGATGTCACACCCCCGTTTTTATAGCATCAAATAACTAACTAAAACCAAACTTATTTAAAGAAAGAACACTTGAATTTAAATCAGCATGACAAAAACAGCCTAAAATGACAGAAACTATCTTTGGAAAAAATGTATTTGAAGTTTAATTTGATTGTTTAGTTTGTCTCACGTACCATTACATGGATTACATGGAGGAGGCAGGGTTTATGACCTATACTGGGACCAACCACCTGGGGGAGATCAAGACGATTTGGCTTCACTTTTCAGGACTTGTGCAGCACACTTACGCAGTTGGCCAGCTCCTGCTTCAGCATCACACGCATGCGTCTTGGTGCTCACATGAACAGCATCTGCCAATGGTAAGCCGGTGTTCTGGCATAGCTCTGACGTAACTCAGAAGCGCTGCACTGTATTTACTACTTCAACAGCATAGGAGACTGACACAGACAAGAAGAAATTGTTGAATAAATTCGTTATTTTTGTTCAAAAAGTATTCTTGTCGCTTCATAACATTAAGGTTGAACCACTGGAGTCACATGGACTATTTTAACGATGTCTTTACTACCTTCGGACCTTGAAAGTGTTAATTAAATAGCTGTCTATGGAGGGGTCAGAGAGCTCTCGGATTTCATCAAAAAATATCCTAATTTGTGTTCTGAAGGTCTTACGGGTTTGGAACAACATGAGGGTGAGTAATTAATGAATTTTCATTTTTGGGTGAACTTTTATTGATGTTTTTTTTTTTACTAAATTGCTACAATAACTGATACATGGTCTTGTTTATGGAATGTGATATTGATTTATTGGAGATGGACAATATAATTTAAATTCTTATTTTATTTGAGAAATATACATTTTCTGATACAAATTTTTGCTGTGTTTTGATTGGATGGTTGTGGTTTGCCATTGGTCAATCTCATGTGAGTGACAGGTTGCCCCGCCCTCACGCCAGTAAACACGTATTTTGATTAACAATTACGAGGCACATGAATTTAATAAGATAGGCTGATGATGTGCACGATAAATCATGTGTAATAAAAACTGCAATATTCCAATAAAACAAACAAGAATTGTTCATTTTGATTTCATGGTGACAAAAAAAATGATGGGGAAATATAAAACTATTCATTTAAAGTTGTTGTTTATTACAAAATATGCATATATATACAAATATTTAAGTATTCTGAGAGCGCTGCGAGAAGACTTGATTACGTCTTTCGCGATGCTTCATGAGAGAGGGGGTTTCCTGCAAGATCTTTGCAGGTATGACGTAAATTTGTAGGTCAAAACGCGAAAGCGAGTTAGCATTTTAACACTTCCGGTTCCAACATCCCGAAGTCGATGTTTTTTTTTAATTAGGGTTTTGGTTAAATGGCTAAAATAAGGTGTGTGGTTAACACAAGCTCCAGACACTTTCACGTTTTATTCTATGACATAAAAAGCATCAGTACCATACTCGTGATTTTCAGTGGCGTCAATTCACCAAAAGCCAAGGTATGGCGAACTCTGACGTCATAAAATCTTACACCCTCGACGTGACGACAAGTGTGTGTGTGGTGATGAATCGCATATAGCTTTGATCATAACCAAAGCAAATTAGACAGTTATAGACTGTTATTTAAGGACTTTCAAGTACTTCACACAACCTTTTCCAGCACTTAAAGCTCAAAAGTCTGAATATTATCCAATTTAAATGTTATTTTTAATGTGATGACCAAAAATATTTTTTGTTCATCCTTCAAAGATTGTATAAATTTGCAAAACTAAAAGTTTCACAATAGGATAACTAACACTTGGTGAAATACAAACACTTTTATTTTATAATTTAAAAAAAGACACAAAATTACCACTATAACCAGTAGATGGCGGCAGAGGAACACTTATTTTCTCATTAGCCATTTCCACTCCCAAACAAAGGCCGCTGAATCCGAAATCACCCCCTAAACCCTCAATCACTATTCCCTACTTTAGTCCACTAATACAGTTCACTTGAAGAAGTGAATGAAAACAAGTGAGCGAATTCGGACAGCCGCAGTGTGTACATCGGCTGTACACTCGTTATTGCGGTGCAATGTGGGATAGAATGAGTGCACTCAATAACGTCCACTATGGCTTTGTACACCACTACAAATGGCTGTCCCCTCAAATAGTGCCCTATTTAAGGGTATAGGGGGCGATTTCAGATTCAGCCATAGTTTGTTCTCACGTTTTGCTTTTGAATGTATTAGAGGTTATGAAATCACTATTATAACATTAAAATCAGATTTTTGTCATTTTTTCTACTGAAGTGTGAAGTAAGGAAGGTCACAAAGCCAAAATGGTTCATGAACCAAAAACTTTTCTTCAAATTGTGACTACAGACAGGCAGCGAGTAAAACGCCTCATTTATAATCACTGAAGCTGTCAGGCAATTCAGTGCAAACTCGTTGAGTGCAAAAACTCCCGTTTTAATAAATGAATCTGACTAAACTTCACAATGAATCTTTTATTTACATTGTGTCTGGTTTGTATGTTATAATGAGAGGATTTGTGCGTGTGTAAAATTTAGTAAACTTGCACTAAACAAACTCATTCAGCATTTTGAACGACACTGAGCGGATTTTTTACTACCGGTAAATCCTCTGATTGGTCATTATTTTCAACAGAAATGCCTGTGATTGGCTACAATACTCATCGCTGTAAATAGACACATTTGCAGCGCCCTTGAGCTCATGTGACACGAATATAAGAACCAGATCACTTTACTTGCTTTTCTCTTTTATTAAACAATTACAAATTATATGTTACCTGTAGTCATATAACTCAGTTAATCCTGCAATGAAAATATTACTTTGTATTGACCTGACCAGGAAGCCAAGTAACTAATGTGTCTTGAAAAAGGCGGTTTCTAACGAGTGTCTAAATGGGACTACAGAGGCTGTCTGGGAGATTAAACGCCATCATCACGCTGAACAGATAAACTCATTCCGCTTTTACAGCCTCATTATGCTCATAATTGTGCTCTTATAAACTAGTCTAACTCAAACGTTCTGGGAAAATGTTTTGAGATAAAAACTGAAAGAGTTGTGGGAACACTGGAAAGCTTAGTGATGGTGACGTTAAAGTCGAGCGACCGTAGTCCATTTAGCCTACCTTTAGCTTTTTACTTCTGGCGACTGCATTTAGGCTTCAAAATTCATAAAAGTTGTGTTCATCTGTGATAATTAACAAAACGTGTAAGTATCATAAACTTTTGTTGATCACAGAGCTTGTTTTTTGCGATTATCCAAAAGCCTATGGGAAAATCATACCTGCGCCACTCTATTTGCTCACCGCAACTCTGATTTGGTGGAATTTTCTGTACAGGATCATGGACAGTTTTTCACCCGCATACTCTCTTGAGTAGGTACTTACTAAAAAAGTAAGTTCTATATATAGTATGAATGTGTGTAGTATTACATTCGCCATGGTGTCATTATCACATGACCTACAGTCAGTTTCCTTGCTTCACTGCCATTCATAAATCCTCTATGGCCTCATGGGATAGTAAAGTGTCAATCATATGCACACTTCAGAATCTCACAGGAAGTAGTAGGTCATCCGGGTAATTTTTGCCTGCTCTTTTATGAGTACTGTGAATTCAGACATACTTATTTTGGCACATACTGGTTTTTGCCCACTATATTATAGGGAAGTATGCGATTTTGGATGCAGCCCTTGCGCTATTTTTTCTTCTTTGAGATCAGCAAAATGTTTGAATCATAAACACATGACATGATCTATGTACAAACCCGATTCCAAAAAAGTTGGGACACTGTACAAATTGTGAATAAAAAAGGAATGCAATAATTTACAAATCTCATAAACTTATATTTTATTCACAATAGAATATAGATAACATATCAAATGTTGAAAGTGAGACATTTTGAAATGTCATGCCAAATATTGGCTCATTTTGGATTTCATGAGAGCTACACATTCCAAAAAAGTTGGGACAAGTAGCAATAAGAGGCCGGAAAAGTTAAATGTACATATAAGGAACAGCTGGAGGACCAATTTGCAACTTATTAGGTCAATTGGCAACATGATTGGGTATAAAAAGAGCCTCTCAGAGTGGCAGTGTCTCTCAGAAGTCAAGATGGGCAGAGGATCACCAATTCCCCCAATGCTGCGGCGAAAAATAGTGGAGCAATATCAGAAAGGAGTTTCTCAGAGAAAAATTGCAAAGAGTTTGAAGTTATCATCATCTACAGTGCATAATATCATCCAAAGATTCAGAGAATCTGGAACAATCTCTGTGCGTAAGGGTCAAGGCCGGAAAACCATACTGGATGCCCGTGATCTTCGGGCCCTTAGACGGCACTGCATCACATACAGGAATGCTACTGTAATGGAAATCACAACATGGGCTCAGGAATACTTGTCGGTGAACACAATCCACTGTGCCATTCGCCGTTGCTGGCTAAAACTCTATAGGTCAAAAAAGAAGCCATATCTAAACATGATCCAGAAGCGCAGGCGTTTTCTCTGGGCCAAGACTCATTTAAAATGGACTGTGGCAAAGTGGAAAACTGTTCTGTGGTCAGACGAATCAAAATTTGAAGTTCTTTTTGGAAAACTGGGACGCCATGTCATCCGGACTAAAGAGGACAAGGACAACCCAAGTTGTTATCAGCGCACAGTTCAGAAGCCTGCATCTCTGATGGTATGGGGTTGCATGAGTGCGTGTGGCATGGGCAGCTTACACATCTGGAAAGGCACCATCAATGCTGAAAGGTATATCCAAGTTCTAGAACAACATATGCTCCCATCCAGACGTCGTCTCTTTCAGGGAAGACCTTACATTTTCCAACATGACAATGCCAGACCACATACTGCATCAATTACAACATCATGGCTGCGTAGAAGGATCCGGGTACTGAAATGGCCAGCCTGCAGTCCAGATCTTTCACCCATAGAAAACATTTGGCGCATCATAAAGAGGAAGATGCGACAAAGAAGACCTAAGACAGTTGAGCAACTAGAAGCCTGTATTAGACAAGAATGGGACAACATTCCTATTCCTAAACTTGAGCAACTTGTCTCCTCAGTCCCCAGACGTTTGCAGACTGTTATAAAAAGAAGAGGGGATGCCACACAGTGGTAAACATGGCCTTGTCCCAACTTTTTTGAGATGTGTTGATGCCATGAAATTTAAAATCAACTTATTTTTCCCTTAAAATGATACATTTTCTCAGTTTAAACATTTGATATGTCATCTATGTTGTATTCTGAATAAAATATTGAAATTTGAAACTTCCACATCATTGCATTCTGTTTTTATTCACAATTTGTACAGTGTCCCAACTTTTTTGGAATCGGGTTTGTAAGTTAATCAAAAACATAGTGACAGCAGCAGTGTTTTACTAAACATTTGTCATGTAAAATGCGTCATGGGACCTCTCTGAAAAAACACTGTTGAGTGACGAATCAATGAATTGAACCTCAGCCTCACCAACCTGTTATATGGATGTAACACTCACCTCCAGTGAAAGTGCTGTTGTCATGGAAACAGCCGCAGCTCATCTTTCACCTGAAAGTCCTCTGTTTCACATAATATGGTCATATTCTGAATCTTTTGTGTTGCTGTATACATTCAAAATCCAAATCACAAAAGGAGAAACACGTTGTTGGTCAACAGTGTCAGTGTGTAGAGGTGCTGTGAAGTGAAAGAGCTGATCAGAGCACAAGGAAAGGCTGAAATAATTTGGGAAGGATGGATTATGGCCACATGCTCTCTCCTTGTTTATGAGGGAAGCACCCAAAACACGTTAAAGGGGTCCTATAACGCCCCTTTTTACAAGATGTAAAGTCTCTGATGTCCCCAGAGTGTGTATGTGAAGTTTTAGCTTAAAATACCCCACAAATCATTTTTATAGCATGTTAAAATTGTCACTTTTTGAGGGTGAGCAAAAACGCACCGTTTTTGTGTCTCTTTAAATGCAAATGAGCTGGTGCTCCCGCCCCCTTTCAAGAAGAGGGCGGAGCTTTAAGAGCTTGTGTTAGCAGCTCCGATTACTTCACGCAGACACGAAAATGTCCGAAACGGTTCAGCCTTTTATGTTCAAACCGGAGTCGGACAATGATGGAGAGACTCAAGAAGAAGTGACAACATGTAGAATGAGATGGGACGTTTCTGAATGATTAGTTGATGAATTTATGAGTTAACTATCTTCAAATCATTGATTAGAATATTCTGTCATGATAATCTATAAATCGCTTGTGTGGGAACTGTTGTAAGATGCAGAGTCAGAGAATATCTGCTGCATGAAGAGAGAACAGGTATAGTTTAGTTTAATTACGGTTATAACTTATGTTGTCATCTTGCTTTTATGACATGCTATTGCCTTTGTGTTCGTACCAGAGTATGTAAGCGGAGTGGAGCAGTAGCAATTTCCCCTCCACGCTCTAAGCATGCAATAATCACTCCGCTCCAGCTCAGCTCCGGGTTCACCATTTCCCACTTCCCGCCCCACTCCTCGCTCACTGATATTAAAAACACCGCTCCGTCTTCGCTCCGAGGAAATTTGCGGCTAATGTATTTAAGTAAGCTCTGAAATATCACAAAAGTTCGGTTTATAACATACATTAAATGAAAAAAACAATAGGAGATAGTTTCAACGTGGTTTATTGGAACACTAGTGAGCAAACATTTTTTCCTACGACATGCTTATTAGGCTTTATCAGCATTAAAAGTTAAGTATCATTGCTGCTTTTTGCAGTGCAAATTTTGTTTGGAAAGATGAAAATAGTACGTTTTCATCAGTTATTTTATCTACGGGTCACTACATTACAGATTTCTGCTCATTCAGAATCATATAGAGATAACTGTAAGCAGATAAGCACTGTAAGATTACATTTATTTGAATGCATTAGAGAGAACGATTGCGTGTGTGAATAATTGCTACCTGTTTAAAATGTGCTTTCATCCAATCATATTTAGTATGTAGAAGGTACAAAAAAATTCCTTGAACTA
Source organism: Coreius guichenoti (assembly GCA_039654105.1). Classification (NCBI taxonomy): domain Eukaryota; kingdom Metazoa; phylum Chordata; class Actinopteri; order Cypriniformes; family Gobionidae; genus Coreius; species Coreius guichenoti. The sequence goes on along the minus strand of CM077186.1, from coordinate 3,444,964 downwards.
TAACATCCCGCTCATGTCCATCGCCGTCATCATAACCTTTCATTCTTTCTGATTTGAGTTATCCATCTGTATCAAGCTAGTTAAATGTGTTTAACGTGTGAGTTCTGGCTAAAAATGCAGTTATATGATGGGCCGTTGGCATGAATTGTACTCGTGATGGAGCGGTAGTGAAAACCACAACGCTCCAACTTTTAAAAAATCTGCTCCTCACTCCATTCAAAATCATGCCGCTCCACTCCCACTCCACTCACATACTCTGGTTCGTACTGTATTGCAATAAATGTGAAAGATGGATGACAGCTTGAGCGACTCCCAATTGTGCTCGACTACAACAACTCTTCCTCTTCTCAACATGGCCTTTGTTGCGTGTTCCCGGGGGTGGGGTTTATGTAAATTTTAGGGTTAGTGATGTCACTAACCTGTGAAGAAGCTTGTTGTAGTCCCTACCAGTGGTTTGTTGTAGTCCTTAAAAAGTGATTTCTTTAAAAGAAAATATCTACCTTTGCTTTAAACTTTGAGTGTTGTAACTTTGCAGATGTTGTTTATACTCAAACAGCAACATTACACACGAAATAACGTTAAAAAAAGTGATATAATCAACCACCCCTTTAAAACACATTTTGGTTTCACTTTATTTTGATGGTCCCTTGAACATATTCTGTTGACTATATGTAACGACTATATGTAACCTACATATCTACTAACTCTCAGAGTGCTAGTGGAGTATTAATAGACTGGTAAGGTTAGGATAAATAGAATAAGTTGACATGTAGTTGCTTATAGTTAATAGAATCTCTGTTGGAGGACCATCACAATAAAGAGTTAGCAGATATCAAGCAGAGTCTACTAATACTCTAATGAGAGTTAGAGAGCTGACATATAGTTGCAAAGTTACTTATAGTCAACAGAATGTTCAAAAGGGACCATCAAAATAAAGTTACCCCAATTCACAGTTAAAACATTTACTTTACTTTTCACCTTCAATCACTAGAGAATAATGCAAAATATTGTCTGAACCGCTTACTGAGAGAAAGTACTTATCAGTATCTTATCAGTATGTTTTGGGAAAGTTTTGTTTTCGACCAAATCCAACCTTGAAGAAGCTGTGTATCTGTGTGTATAGTGTCTATAGCGATTTGCGTACATTCACAAAATATAACATGCTGTACTTACATGTTCTGAATAGGAAGTTGGACAAACAGTTGGTACTGATCCATCTTTGAGAAGCAACTTTTGTGCAAATCCTTCGTTTTACTGACCCTCATTTGCAAAGCAGCCCAGTGTACATTGATTCACACAAACATGTTCTGAAAACATTCAGTAAACGTGATGGAAGGACCTAAATAGGAACAAAAACATTCTAGGTTGGTCCCCTAAAGGTCCTGCAAACGTTATGGGAATGTAGGGTAGAGGGAACGTCCTATAGTAATGGTCACCTAATCATTCCCAGAACGTCCTGAATGTTCCGTGAAGGTCCACCAAATAACGTCCCCCAACCCTTTAAAGAACTCCACATCATGACCGTCTCGGAACATTCTAGGAACATTACTAGATGACGTCCTTGAGACCAGCAGGGATGTTCTGAGAACATTCTGGGAACATCAAATTTCCAAATAAAATATGGTCCCCTAAACGTTCCGAGAACATCCTGAATGTTCTGCGAAGGTCCACCAAATAACATCCCCCAACCCTTTAAAGAACTCCACATCATAACCGTCTCGGAACATTCTAGGAACGTTACTAGATGACGTCCTTAAAACCAGCGGGGACGTTCTGAGAATGTTCTGAGAACATCAAATTTCCAAATAAAGCGCATGGGAGCGTTTTACTCTATCGCTGTGTTCTAAGCAACAGGGGCATCCTGGGGTTCGAGATTCGCAGGGTAGCTAAAAAGGTCCCATTGTCCAGCGAGTTCCAGTTGGGGAGTTGTATGATATCTCATATCGTATGATCTTATTAACTGCTTTCTGCTTATCTCCTAAACTTCCATTTTCTTTAGCACGCTATTCAGCGCAAATCCCGCCCTGCAGTCAATTTCACTGGTTGAGGTTTAGGGTGTAGGGTAGGTTTAGGGGTTAGCATTTGTTGTAGCATAGCATTGTGTGGGAAATCAGCAGTGTGATTAACATGACTTAATGAAATGTCGCGTTTGCATGGAACTGGGTTTGGGGAGAAAATCACGCATGCTTGTCATGTGCCTGTCTGTCAATGGGATGAAACCACACCCTATTTTGGAGATCTCCAGGCTGTAGCTATAGCCTTCTCCAAAATCTGGCTTAAATCTTCAAGTGTGTGGCCAGCCTAAACCAGGACCCTTGTTGTCATCCGAATAATCAATGGAGATATAATTCTATCTGTCCATATGTGGAGATTTTTCCATCAGAATCATTCAACCTGAAGTAATGTAGTTTAGTGACCTGTGTCAGAGTATAATTGCTTTTGTATTGAGACTACGAACTCTACAAACTTCTTGCTGAGTGTTGAAGCTGATTAAACTGCAAACTATTCTTTAGTCAAATTTTCTTCAATTGGCTGCAATCTTCATTCATCATATCTGGTCCTCGGATCTTAACTGTAAATTCCCATACAATATAGGCTCATTAGTGCCTGTGGGCTGCTATACGTAATCCGTCCGCCATATTGGAACAGTCAATGTGCATCTGAAACCAGTTATTCACATGTATGAATATATCTGCAATAGACATTAGCAGATGACTTTCACATGTAGTTTATCATTAATGTGATAATTCTGCATATGGATATTGCATATATACATACATAAAAATACACATCTGACAGGTTAACCATTTAGTCTGGAATTTATAGCTTGGTGGTTTTTACAGAGCTAGACTGCACAATGCTGTTACATTTTCAATGAAAATTCATTGATTTGTTAGCGCGAGTGATGAACAGCGTCATGTTAACCGTTCAAAGGCTGAATCCAAAATCACCCCTAAACCCTCAATCACTATTCCCAACGTTAGTCCACTAATACAGTTCACTTGAAGGAGATAGAATGAAAACGAGTGAGCGAATTCGGACAGTACTCATTACTGCGGTGCGTTGTGGGATTGAATGAGTGCACTTGATAACGTCCACTATGGTTTCGGACACCACTACAAAATGGCTGTTTCCTCAAATAGTGCCCTATTTGAGGGTATAGGGGGTGATTTCGGATTCAGCCCAAGTGTGCCATACAAGTCCTGAAAAGTAAAGCCAAAACATGGTACTCGGTGTGTTTCGACCGCAGGGACCAGGGTCTAAATGAAGTTCGAGATAAAAATTCCCCCTTCAGAAAGTTTCTGCTCACAAGGTAGTACTTTTTCAAAGTTCAGGAACTTTCAGGGGTGGGACTTGGGTGCTGAACATGCTGATTGGTTGAGTTCACGCAGCATTTTGATTGGTTGACTCCACGCAGCATTTTATTTCAACCACCATTTTTAAAAGTCTGTTGCGGTGCGTGCAGTAAGAGTTGTTCGAATCAACAATGGAGTTTAAAAAATACGACCAATGGACCGACGATGAGGTTCAGGCTTTATTAAGCTTATATGCGGAGGATGAAATCCAGTGGGAACTGGAAAGTTGCGCACAGTCCTACATCACCGGACTAATCTTCACGGTACTTTAGACCGCGATGGAAACGCAGACAGCAACAGGTCTGCGGGGAAAAAGTTCTTGGGAAAAAAGTTCCTGGGACAAATTGTTCCGGGTAATTTCGGTGAAAGCGGGACTTTTGACTGTACTAACCGATTCGGCAGGAGTGTGGGCGGGGCCTTGATAACGCGGCTCCACTTCACGCTTACTATTGTGCAGACTCAGGTCCCGAATCAGCGCAAGATGTCAGCGCCATATTGTGACATTGGTGGCTTCACTTTTCTACAATGGAAGAGAGTGAAGGTGCGTCGTTTATCTTTTTTTACAGTCTATGTTCCAAGATGGCGGAGGTGGCTATTTTTGGTATAGCGCCTAAAGAAAATCTCACAGCAACCTCAATTTTTGTGATATCAACTTCAAATTAGATTTTCTAGCAATTTTAGATTACAAATTATTTTGTGAAATATATATTTTGTATAAAATAAAATAAAAATGTTTAGCTCAGGTACATATGCTTTACAGTAAACTTGAACTTCTATAACTTTTACACTTCTTTTCACCTCAATAATCTGCTTTAGGTCTGTATTCCAAAGCATTTATTCAACCATTTAAGCTCAGATCTTTTCCACATGTGACAGTTAACAGGTTAAAGGTCAGCTGAACACTCACACAGAGAAAAGAAAACATACTGCACAGATAAATGCTGTCAAATGTTTTTTTGGGGGTTTTTTGGTGTGAAAACATTGACTAAAACATTGCAGATAACAATGGCAAAACAGATTACAGTGAACAAACACAAAAAACTTGAAATACAAAAAGAAAGTCACTTGTGTTTTCACTGGCAGCCCATTTCTGTGGTAGTGTTTGCTTAAAATCTCTTAAGACAGTCGATGATTTGTGCACATATAATCTAGAATGAACGCGACATCTGTCACGACTACTGATGACTGTAAAATCCACTCACACACACACACTCACACACTCTGTGATGAAATTCTTTGGGCCCAATGCACTGTGCTGTTGTTGCTGGAATGCTGTAAATGTGGTTTCCTCCATCTCAGCTGGTCTTACGTAGAGCATTTACAGTACAGATGTTCAGTTTGTAGCCCTAAAACCCAGAAGACAATTAGCAGGTTTGAGTGAGGGGTTCTCACTTGAGTTTTTAGTGGTTTCTGGAGTAAAATACGGTCTGTGTTTACATTTCATTTTGGCACAGTTTGTTCTACAACACAAATTACACACATTAATACCTCCGATGAGAATTGTAAAACTATTGTGTGCTTTAAAAAAAGTTTCTACTTAAAAGACTACAATGGTTGTTTGTTTGTTCAAGTATTGAAACTCACATCCTTGTGGTAGTTGTAGTTCTTATGTAGCAAATTGAGTTTATAAAGCACTCAAGTGTTTCCAATTTCAAATTCTTCATAAACCTTGAAGTAGTGTTAACCAGACCTTATTTTACTTTAAAGAGATAGTTCTCCCAAAAATGAAAATTCTGTCATTAATTACTCACCCTCATGTCATTGCAAACCCGTAAGACCTTCATCTTCGGAACACAAATGAAGATCTTTTTGATAAAATCTGAGAGCTTTCTGTCCCTCCATTGACAGCTAAGCAACTACCACTTTGATGCTTCAAAAAGTGCATAAAGAGACCGTAAAACTAATCCATATGAATTGAGCGGTTTAGTCCAAATTTTCAATGAACAGATTGAATTTAGGCTTTTATTCACAAACATTGATCAGCGAACATGAACAGAAGCTCAACCGAACCTGCTTGATGCGCAAGAACAAACCTCATTGGTTCTTGCTGAAGCTCAAACATGCTGCGCAACACGAGAATGAACCTCATTGGTTCTTGTGGAAGCTCAAACGTGCTGCGTAACACAAGAATGAACCTCATTGGTTCTTGTTGAAGCTCAAACGTGCTGAGTAACACAGGAATGATCCTCATTGGTTCTTGTGGAAGCTCAAACGTGCTGCGTAACACAAGAATGAACCTCATTGGTTCTTGTTGAAGCTCAAACGTGCTGAGTAACACAAGAATGATCCTCATTGGTTCTTGCTGAAGCTCAAACGTGCTGAGTAACACAAGAATGAACCTCATTGGTTCTTGTGGAAGCTCAAAGGTCTGCGTAACACATGAGAATGAGCCTCATTGGTTCTTGTGGAAGCTCAAACGTGCTGAGTAACACAAGAATGATCCTCATTGGTTCTTGTTGAAGCTCAAACGTGCTGTGTAACACAGGAATGAATCTCATTGGTTCTTGTTGAAGCTCAAACGTGCTGCGTAACACATGAGAATGAGCCTCATTGGTTCTTGTGGAAGCTCAAACGTGCTGAGTAACACAAGAATGATCCTCATTGGTTCTTGTTGAAGCTCAAACGTGCTGTGTAACACAGGAATGAATCTCATTGGTTCTTGTTGAAGCTCAAACGTGCTGAGTAACACAAGAATGATCCTCATTGGTTCTTGCAGAAGCTCAAACGTGCTGCGTAACACGAGAATGATCCTCATTGGTTCTTGCAGAAGCTCAAATGTGCTGCGTAACACGAGAATGAACCTCATTGGTTCTTGCAGAAGCTCAAACGTGCTGCGTAACACGAGAATGAACCTCATTGGTTCTTGCAGAAGCTCAAACGTGCTGCGTAACATGAGAATAAACCTCACTGGTTCTTGCTGAAGCTCAAACGTGCTGCGTAACACGAGAATGATCCTCATTGGTTCTTGCAGAAGCTCAAACGTGCTGCGTAACATGAGAATAAACCTCATTGGTTCTTGCTGAAGCTCAAATGTGCTGAGTAACACGAGAATGATCCTCATTGGTTCTTGCTCTTTCTCCTGTTACGCAGCACGTTTGAGCTTCCTCAAGAACCAATGAGGTTCATTCTCATGTTACGCAGCACGTTTGAGCTTCTGCAAGAACCAATGAGGTTTTGTTTGGTTTGTTCTCGCGCATCAAGCAGGTTCGGTTGAGCTTCTGTTTATGTTCGCTTATCAATGTTTGTGAATAAAAGCCTAATTTCAATCTGTTCATCATATAAAGTGATCGAGTCTCTTCAGAAAATCTGGACTAAACCGCTCAATTCATATGGATTAGTTTTGCGATCTCTTTATGAACAGTTTGAAGCGTCAAAGTGGTAGTTGCGTAGCTGTCAATGGAGGGACAAAAATCTCTCAAATGTCATCAAAAAGATCTTAATTTGTGTTCCAAAGATGAACGAAAGTCTTGGAATGACATGAGGGTGAGTAATTAATGACAGAATTTTCATTTTTGGGTGAACTAACCCTTTAAAACCGCATATACAGTAAATTCCTCAGAGAACCTGTGGTGAATTATCTTTCTGGGTCAGCATACAAACTGATGTTAAATTGAAGGTCTTTTTCTCAAAAGACACAAAGCCTTATCCTAAAAGTTTCTTCAGTCGAGCATCTATGGTTTCCCTTGTGTTTTGTTGAGAAAATGTGTCCGCTGAGTTCATCTGTGAGGTTCAGTCTCAGAATATGGTGAGAGTCACAGTCAGATCAGAGAGTTATCGGGCTGTTTATGTCTGTAAAAAACTCCAGAGAGTCTGATGCCAGTCTACACCAGCTCATCCAGCAGGGTGCCTATGCTCTGGTGCTGCTCCGACGATCCGGCCAGGGGTTTATTACACATGGGGCAGACGCAGCGCACCTCCAGCCACTTCACCACACACCTGCAAACACACACGTTCTGCATTTAGTCCACCAACACACATACCAATGTGCATTTGCCTTGTGATCTTGTTCCTGTATTGATGTACTTCCTATGGACCCTTTTAGACTGTGATGACATATTTCTACAGTTATTTTCATATTTTAATTTACATTTAATGTACATTTATAACAATTTACTTTAGCAATGATATGAAAATTGTTATGAGATATTGGCTGATACCAATAACCGATAATAATAAATAAAAGATGAAAAGCTCGATCCATTTGAGCATCCGTGGGATGTGCTGGACCAATAGGTTCGACTCACGGCGGCTCCACCTCACAACCTACAGGATCTGCTGCTAACGCCTTGGTGCCAGATACCACAGGACACCTTTGTAGAGTTCATGCCTTGGCGGGACGGTGCTCTTTTGGCAGCATGCAGAGGACCAACAGCATATTAGGTCATAATGTTTTGGCTCATGGGTGTACATTTTAGGCCCTATCATACACCCAGCACAATGCGATGCCAGGCAAGTGTTTTTTGCTAGTTTCAGCCCGACGCAGTTATCATTTTCACGTCCAGCGCCACATTGTTTAAATAGCAAATGCACTGGCGCCCATCTGTTCACCCATGGGCGTGCTGGTCTGAAAACCAGGTGTGTTCTGGAGCATTGTTGGCGCGTTGCTATTCTGAGGAACTGAAAACGAAGTATTTTTTGTGTTATTTAAAGAGTGTGTTAGTAATATGTGCCTATAGGCGGGTGCACAACGCGTGTACACTCTGCTTATTACACACACAGGGACGTGCAGCAGCACACACACTTTTTTAAATATTAAAAATAAAAGAAGTGTTCAGTCTTTCCGCTCGCATGTAAATAGCGAATCCTCCATGGTGCAAGCGCAACTGGCTTTTAAAGGGAATGGGAGATGAGACTCTGATTGGTTTATTGCACGTTACGCCCAAAACACACCCATGACTCATTAAGAGACTAGGGACAACCCTTTTGGACCATGCGCCAGGCGTGCCAACTATTTTTTCTGTCGTTAAACTAAAAGTGGATTCGGACAAGCCCTAAGAGCACCTGCGCTGTGCGCTTCAGATCATGCGCTCACGTTAAAATAGGGCCCATAGTGTGAACTTTTTTTAAAATTCATTAAATTACAAAAAACAAATAAATAAATAAATAAATATGAACATTAGCACAGAAAAAATTGGACAATTATTGTCTAGATTGGATGATTTTTAAAATGATATCAAAACAATGATATCAAAGTTATCTTGTATTGCGTCGTTTCTATTCCAAATGTTTTGCTTGTATCCTTTTTGCTAGATTTTGATCTAATTTTTAAAAGTTTGTATTAATCTGCACCTGATCTGGCAATATCTAAACAGACACCAATAGACAAAAGTGCGTAAATACAAAGGGAACAGAGAATGTGAAAGAGAAACAGCCCAGTATAGTTAAGGATTCAGTGCTGCTAACAATAGCAGGAAGCTGCAGCTTTATGAACACCAGCTGTTTCACTCCAGCTTATTACTCACCTCCTGTGAAAGGCATGTTGGCACGGCAACACTCCCAGCTCATCTTTCACCTTAAAGTCCTCCAGGCACACGGCACACGTCTGCTGTAGAGGGACATCACACACGCCACAGAGGTGTGGAGACACAAACAGGGAAGAAAAGAGGAAACAAATGGATGGAAGCTTAAATTATATACAAGACTGTATTGCTTGGTTGCTGGCCTGTATTTATTTGATCAAAAATCTAAAAGCAGTAATATTGTGACATTATTACTAGGGGTGTGATGAGATCTTACGATATTAACTCAAATTGCCAGCCTTTTGATCATTTTCACAAAAATTTCATGGCCCCCAGAATATTTTGTTGTATGAATATCTGAACATGCAATATATCAAAAGAAAGAAGAGAGCCTCTGCTTTTAAACAAAAAAACCTGTTTGATTCTAGCCTCATGCATTCTTTTTTATCAACACTTGTGGGTAATTTCATAAAAAAGCAACATTTTGAGCAAAAAGCTGAGAAAATCATGTTTTTGTCAAAGACTACATCTGGATCAGATTCAGAGCGATGATCAAACACAGATGGAGTAGATGGAGTTCATCAACACCCAAAGCTTCACAGTCCTAGAGCTCGTCCTGGGTTGACATTTCATTCAGTAACATTAGGCAGTTTTGATTTATAGGCTGTTTAATGTTGGTGATCGTATTATTTTACATATGCATATAATTACATATGATATCACTTGTTTCTGCTTCTTCTTCTCCTGTGTTTTGATCAGGAGATTCTGTACTCTTTCAGAAGATGTGTAATAACGCACAGTGAAAACACGGGAAGCCAGATATTTTCGTCACTGGCGGGGAAAGTGTTCAAACGTGACGATATTTCTCGTTGAGGTGAAAAGCTGTCTTGTGAATCATTTACAAGATGATTAGTTAAAACATTTCAAATTGTATGTGCCTTTTGACTTTCAGTCAAATAAAAGACTACTTTTTCTAGTCATATATTATTTCATTGAAGATTTTCTTAAAAATAATGTTAAAATATCGCCTTGTCCTGTTCTCATGTATCGTCTCGTGAGCTAAGTGTATCGTCACACCCCTAATTATTACAATTTCAAAGAACTGTTCTATTTTAATGTACAGTCAAACCAAAAGTGATTCAGACACAGATATAATGTTTCACTAGTGTGTGCAGGACACTATAGTTCATTTATGTGAGTGAGGATAGCAAAATAAAGTCAACTGTGACATATAATACCCAAAAATTATTCATACAGTAAAAATTGATAAAAATTTGGGCCCAAAATGATTCAGACACTTTGACCTGAGCATGTTTTGCTTCAGTGTTTTTTCTTTAATTGCTAACGCGACCTTTTACACCACAGACTGAACAAAATATTATTTTATTACCATTTTCTAAACTACAGCAAATAAACTGTGATAATGTGAGAAAATGTTGAAGGTGTCTGAATAAATTTTGGTTTGACTGTATTTTAACACGTTACAGTAAAGAGATTTTGTAATGCTACACAAGATTTCTAATTCAAATAAATGCTGTTCTTTCCATACATCAGGGAGTATTAAAAGAAATGTATCACCAATAATAATTGATAAATCTGAGCAGCAAATCATCATATCAGAATGATTTCTAAAGGATTATGTGACACTGAAGACTGGAGTAATGGCTATAAACAAACGCAGCCTTGGTGAGCATAAGAGACTTCTTTTAAAAGCATAAAAAAAATCATTATTCCAAACATTTGACTGGTATAATGGAGTTACATGAAGCAAATAGTCTTGATTGATTATTCAATACAGTGTCCCTGTCCGATTTTTTACAATTATCTTACATAGACTGCACTCACTCACAAGAGTAATTTCCTGTCGATTAAGGGTCATTTACTACGTGAGAGCGCAATCCCATAAAAGCACAGATGGGAGTGGAAAGTTCTGCGCGTGATCTACTGACGATGTGCAAATTAAAGGGGTCATGAATTGAGAAATCAACTTTCCCTTGAGCTTTTGATATATAAAAGGTCATCGTAATATAAGAATATCCTGTAAGTTTCGGAGCTGAAAACGTCCTTGTTAGTCAAATAAAAGCTTTTATTGACAGCTGGCTCATCAAACGAGAGATCTGCGAATTTGCTTCCCTGTGACGTCAGCAGTGAAACGCCGCCTCAACAGAAGAAGACCAACGCCTAATTCTGTAACATAAATAACATAGGCCTACCAAGCAATAAACATGCCATTAAAGATTACACAATATTGTGCAGTGCCTGGTTGTGGAAGAACACAGTCGCTGCATAAGCTTCCTTCGGATTCCAATATGAGGAATGCGGTTGAACTTTATTTTTAATGAAGATCCAGCTCACATGGGCGAGACATTGCGCATTTGTTCGCTTCATTTCACCACGGAATCTTTTGTAAACAAGAGACTGGATGTGCAGACAGAATGAGATTAAAAAACGATGCTGTAGTGGCTTCTATATTGGATCCGACAGGAATGGTGCAACACACTTATGTAAAATGTAAAATGTTTTTTATATGTGATAGTATTGCATTGTTACAGATCGTTTTATATCTACTGATTATGTGTACGTGTCTAACTAAACATAACTTACCACGCTGTCACAGGCTGAAGTATCCTTTGTATTTGAGGTGTTGTTGGTTCATTGTCCTGCAATCAGGGGATCAGACCCAGGGCTCACAAAATCGCTAGCCCGACATCCCGGGGCTAATGTGTTTTCCAGTCGGGCTACCAAAATGTATCACCGGCCTGGAGACGGGCTATCTTAAATAGTGAAATAACATTCCTTTCTTGATGTGCGTTGTTCACTCTCTTGACTTGATATTTGAAGGGAAAATACAATCGCGGAAGTTTTGAACATGCTGATTTGTCTCCAGTGAAGTTTTGCTGATGCACGTACTTGGCTTGTGTGTGTTTGTGTGTGTGTGTGTGTTAGTGATGCGCGGTTCGCGGTTATATCCTCCCGATCGGGCGGGCCAAGTAATAAAAAATAACACGTGAACGCCATAAGTTGACCTCAGACAACAGTATGAAATTTTTTAAAAAGCCAGTTCATGACTCCTTTAAAGATCATAGATGCAGCAGCTCATTTCCACTACTACAGACCTTAGTAAATCACAATGCATGATTTATTTACAGTAAATACTTTCCTCCCATAAATGTTTCGTCTGAAAGGGAAACTCCTACAAATGCATATGCAATAAGGTCAGCCGCAAAAATAACCCTGTCCACGCTTTTTCAGCGCTAAATTTTCCTAGATGTTAGTAAATCTGGCATTAGATGTTTTAGAGCTGAGCATAACTATTAAAATGATATTTACAATAGAAATTTCTTAGATTTCTATTAAATAAATTGTATTAATTTCCATGACTCCTCCAGGCTTGGGAATCCCTGATATTTCCAGGTTTTCAAGGGAATTAGACAAGGCAGTTTCTTACCCCATGAAGATTCAGCTTCTTCGGGTCTCCTTTTAAAATAACCTGCAATCGACACAAATACAGTTAGTGCAATTAGCCTTGACTAACATGATAAAGATGTCAGGTATGAGCTCTCTAAAGCATTTCTGCTTACTCTCTCTTACCTCTCTGTATCCAAAGCGCTCACTTTGGGCTTGATGTCTCAATTTACTATTAATGACAAAGATAAAGCATACAATTACTGAAAAATGACCAGAAATATAATTCAATAATTTTAAATTTTCAGCCTTGTTGTTTTTATTATATCAAGTCACTTACGAAACTGACCATATCAAAGTTATCCCGCTAGATACACGCTAGATCTTTTTGCTCCATGAATAGTGACAAGCTTTCATTATAAACATTTCATTTCCTCCTCCACCTTCTTGTAATTCTCGCTTTCTGCGGATACAAATCCAATCAACTAGTTTTCAGTGGTGGACAGTAATGAAGTATTTCTACTTCACTAATGTACTTAAAGAGTTAGTTCACTCAAAAATGAAAATTAGCCCGTGATTTATTCACCCTCAAGTCACCCTAGGTGTATATGACATTCTTCTTTCAGACGAATACAATCAGAGTTATATTAAAAAATGTCCTGGCTCTTCCAAGCTTTATAATGGCAGTGAATGGCAGCCCAAAATTTGAAGATCAAAAAAGTGCATCCATCCATTATAAAAGTGCTCCACACGGCTCCGGTGGTTAATAAAGGCCTTCTGAAGCGAATCAATGGGCTTGTGTAAGAAAAATATCCATATTTAACAAATTATAAAGTAAAAAACACTGATTCAATGATCCGGTCAGAATGAGCCAAGAACAGGCAAATCGTCAGAACTTCAACATGCACGTGACTAATGACACAAAATTTTAATATTAATTATTGTAAATGAAATCACATTTAGGTCACGACTGTCGGGGCGAGCTGTTTAAGCCCATTGAAATGCTTGAATGAGGACATGTCAGCATTTTTTTGTCACCGTCTGTATGGCAATTTTAGGTAAAATAACACAAATTAATGTCCATGGTTGATCCATCAGTATTTTTTACTCTTAATACTTAAAGTACATTAAAAGTCAAGTAGTTTTGTACTTTTACAAGTAAAATTGAAAATGAGTACTGGAGTAGTATTTTAATTGGGTATCTGTACTTTACTCGAGTACTTGATTTGTGTTGTAATGTGATTTTTAAACCTTCTCATGAGCAATGGCGCACAATGCTGAATTTGAATTCTGGAAATAGCATTATGGTTTGATATTTGGATAATAGGATTGATTTTAAGCAATTGAGAATGACTGTATCAGATGATCTGGTCTACACATTCACATTAGGAGAGGGATTCAAGATAAAATGAAAGTATAACTCGCTAAGTGTGGCTGAATCTGTAACATGGACACAGCTAAATGAATCATGGCATGAGTCATTTTCAGGATTAAACCTGAGTTCAGTTTCACTGGTGAATCACTGATTAGCATGGCAGTGGAATCAGACCCCATGTACTGCTCACGACACAAGCGCTTCAGCGTCTGCAATGCTTATTCTTGAAGGGCTTTCGTTTGCATTTGACATGATTTACATGTTGTCCAACATTAAATATAGAATATAGTAATATAATAGTAATATATAGAAGTCTTCTATCTGTGCTTTGTCATCTATACACTTCATTTTACAATTGTTTACAACAAAAGACATAGATCATAGACATAAAATAAAAGGATAATTATAGATAAGGAAACAAATAAGAAAATAAACTAAAAGGATAGCACAGGATAGATAAGGAAACAAAAAAATAAATGAATAGGATAGATAAGCAAAGAAAAAAGACACAAAAGAGATGGTATGGAATTGGATAGATAAGGAAATAAAGAAGAAGAAAATGAAAAGAATAAATTAAATTAATTGAAATGAAAAGAAAATGGAAAAGGATATGATATGATATGATATGATATGATATACTGTATGATATATGATATGATAGGATATATGGTAGGATAGGATATATGATATAGGATGGGATGGGATGGGATAAGATATAGGATAGGACAGGATAGGATAGGAAGGAATGGGATAGGATATTTGAAATATAATATAGGATAGGATGGGATGGGATAGGATATTTGAAATATAATATAGGGTAGGATGGGATGGGATAGGATATATGAAATATAATATAGGAAAGGATAGGATGGGATAGGATGTGATGGGATGGGATAGGAAAGGATGGGATGGTATATAATAAATATAATATAGGATGGGATGGGATAGGATATATTAAATATAATATAGGAAAGGATGGGATAGGATAGGATAGAATGGGATAGGACAGGATAGGATAGGAAAGGATGGGATGGGATAGGATATATTAAATATAATATAGGATAGGATAGGATAGGTTGGGATAGGATATATTAAATATAGGATAGGAAAGGATGGGATAGGATAGGATGGGATGGGATATATGAAATACAGGAAAGGAAAGGGTAGGATAGGATGGGATAGGATAAATTAAATATAGGATAGGATAGGATAGGATAGGATAGGATGTGATGGTATGGGATAGGATATAGTAAATATAATATAGGATAGGATAGGAAAGGATGGGATGGGATGGGATGGGATAGGATATAATAAATATAATATAGGATGGGATGGGATAGGATATATTAATTATAATATAGGAAAGGATAGGAAAGGATGGGATAGGATAAGATATATAAAATATAATATAGGAAAGTATGGGAAAGGATAGGATAGGATGGGATAGGACAGGATAGGATAGGATGGGATGGGATAGGATAAATGAAATATAATATAGGAAAGGATGGGATGGGATGGGATAGGATAGGATGGGATGGGATGGGATGGAATAGGATATATGAAATATAATATAGGAAAGGATATGATGGGATAGGATATATTAAATATAATATAGGATAGGATATGATAGGATGGGATGGGAAAGGAAAGGAAAGGAAAGGAAAGGAAAGGAAAGGAAAGGAAAGGAAAGGAAAGGAAAGGAAAGGAAAGGAAAGGAAAGGAAAGGAAAGGAAAAAGAAACAAAAAGGATATGACAGGATAGATAAGGAAATAAAGATGAAGAAAAATATAATTAATTAATTAAAAAGAAAAGGCTACAATACCATAAAATATAACTGGATAGTAAAGAAAAGAACAGGACAGACATAGGCATATTTTGATTCAGAACTTATTTGAAGCAGTTTGCATTGACCTGTAATACAATAATAATACATTAGTAACATCCATAAATGTGTTGGTGACATGAACCACCCAGCTGATGTCTGCATGTGTGCTGCGAGTACAGCAGTTTCCTGTTGACTTTCACCACCTTCCTGACAACACTATTGTTCTACAGCTAATCAATGATCTTATAAGAAATATATGCTTCTGCAGCTGTGTGTTTATGTGTGTGCAAGAGATCAGATTTACCTTATAAAATAGCAGCAGAATATGAGGCTGAGTACGAAGACAAAGATGCCTGTGCCGAATATAACCATATAGATATTGAGAGGCAGGTCCTGGAAGGTGACGGATGGCATAGTGCAGGTCTTATTGGAGTAGATCAGTCCCAAACCGCAGAAGCACCCTATACATGCAAGCACAGTCGATTCAGAGCGCAAGTGAAAGCTGAGCAATAAACATTATAACATATAAATCAAACAGAACACAAATATAGCCCTCCCTCATCTCACTACAGGTTTAATGACTGATCTTTGTGTTGAATAAGACTTGATTCCACCATTCACTGGCCAAAAACTGAACCTTACTGACTTTCACTCAGTCATACACAGGGCTTGACATTAACTTTTCTGCTCACCAGTCACTGTGGCTAGTGGTTTTTCAAAGTTTCTAGCCACTCAGCATTTTCACTGGCCACCATTTTGACATCGATACCATGGGGAAAAACTGCCATATAGATATTTTTAATATTAGCTCATAATTTGGCAGCAGGAATATTAGGCTTCTGTCACTTTAAGACCTGACGCACGGATCCATTATACTGTTACACATGCGTTTTCTTTCTCAACTGTTTACGTTCACTTAAAACATATGTGAATACTCGCGAACTACATTATTTTGTGTGTATTTGACTGTTTAAGTGCAATAAGGAGTGAAAAAGAAACCAATTTAGTACTGAGGCTTGATGTGCGTTACAATATCTGAGGCAATGAGTAAAATTAAGCGCAATCCCACGCCAAAATTCAAGCCCTGTAACACCAACAATATTCATCCGGAGCAAATGAAATGAGTGAGTGATTAGTTTTACGATCTCTTTATAAACTTTTTGAAGCGTCAAAGTGATGGGAGGGACAGAAATCTCTCAGATTTCATCAAAAAGATCTACATTTGTGTATCTAAGATGAACGAAAGTCAACGAAAGTGAGTAATTAATGACAGAATTTAAATTTTTAGGTGAACTAACCCTTTAAATAAATGACAAGGATGGCACTTGGTATTCTTGTTCCCGGTTGAAAACTGAAACAAATAAGCAGCAGCTCTTTCATTTCTGCCATCTCTTCACAAGTTGCTTGGACCAACGGAAATCAATAACATTGTCATTTAACATCATTTCTGCCGAAAGTGAGACACGTCTCCCTCAAGTAGAGTCAGGCTTCCTAGAGAGGAAATCGATAGCAAATCAGTGCCGTAGTCTCAGTCTCTCCACTTCATTCTCACACTCCCTGCTGCCGAATCAACCCATAATGTCCTGAAGAACTTGAACAAAGTCTTTTAAATATATTATTGACAACTGACTTAAAATAGGAGGCTTTTTCCCCATGCCAGTTCTTCGATTTAATGTGAAAATATTACCAAATGCTGGCAAACGATTCCCAGTCAACCGTCTAACTGATTATCAATATGCTGTTTTCATTTTATAAACATATTATCTGTTGCTTTGTCCCACACAGTTAATGATAAATGTTTCTGCCAATATTTACCATAATTTGTTGGTTTTATTATTATTTAATAATGCAATAATTGTATTTATGCATAATATTTGTATTACTAATTAATGGTTTTATGTTGGTATTTTTATTATTGAATTAGTTTTATTTTACTTTTTTTGTTCTTTGTGAAAAAGAAGACTTTACCATACTTTTAAAAAGAATACTTGTTACGGAAATAAAATACTTTAAAATAATAAACTTAAGAGTGAACTGAATGCAATGTTTTCTGACACTTAACTGCATGTTATTTGCAATTAAATTAAAATGTATTATAGTTTAAATTCATATTAAATGTAATTCGGCGAAGTTAAGAGTGCTTCTTTCAACCCACTTAAGTAGAACTTAAGTACATCATCTCTACTGACAAGCATTTATGGTAAGCTAAAATATACTTGTATTTAAATGTACTAAATTGCAACAAATACATACAAGTTTCAATACAAATTGAACACAAATACTTTACATGTGTATTAGTATGTTAGTCAACACCTCAAAATAAGTGTACTTTAAAGCATGGCAAAAGATTATTACAAAGTGCACTTTTTAAAAGTGTACTTAAGCGTGTTGAGAAACATGATGAAAGTGTATCTCTTTAAGTACACTTAAGTAGGCCTTTTATTTCATGAATATTACATTATAATAGAAGTCTTTTTTTTAATAGAAGTCTTAAGATATAAGATTTGAAGTACACAAGCATACATTCAATACAAGTAAGCATATATACAACAAATAATATATATAAATAAATAAAAAATTATCCAGGAGGTAAGATGAGGGGGTGTGTGGAAGAGATGTACATAAGCGTAAAAATGTACAAGCAAAACTAGGTCACTAAAGTTGCTTGTCATTTAACACACATTTGCTTCAGTGAGAAAACACTAGAGAAAGGCATCTGTGGAGGCAGGAGCAACCTCAGGGTGAGCGAGTCTCTCAGCGGCACTTGGGATTTAAACTGAGCTTTTTTGTGTGTTGGCAGATCCTTAAACACACCATGTGCCAGCGGAGATCTTTGCAAACCTGCTGACCTGGGTAATTGATTACATGTAATCTGGATTATGCAATCAGATTCCAAAAATTAAGTACTTGTAATTAGATTATATCACATTTTAAAATACCTGTAATCAGACTACAGTTACTTTTTTATTGATTACATGATTACATGTTATTCTAACAATGGCAGTCAAATATTCATAATTCATTGATTCTCCCTACTACTTTTTTATCTTTTAAATTTTCCTTTCTAAAAATGCCTATATACTGTACGTTCAGAAGGTTAACACATGATTAACACATTCATTATTATTTGAATTACCACTCGGTTTCATGCATTAATGTTAATTCATTTTCATTCATTTCCATGCATTAATGTCTCTGGAAGGCTTTTGTCTTTCAAACACATTAAAATGTACAAATTCATTTTTACAAATACAAATACTAAAAAACTACAAATTTTTTAGTAGTGTTTTATTTTTATTGTTTTTATTTTAAAATTATTTATTTTAATTTAAGTTTTTTAGGATTTAACTACTTAATAGCTTTTCAATAAACTCATGAACCCCTGCAGTTCCATCATGAACCCCAGTCTGATGTAATGTAATATTTAATATTTTAATGTAATATTTAATATTTTTAACAAAGAATGGAATATATTTTCTTTCTCTTTGTACTTTTTTATCAATATGGTACACGATTATCAATGTGATAAACAAGTTAGGTCAAAAGTAATCTAAAAGTAATCCAAAAGTAGTCAGATTATATTACCTTAAATATGTACTGTAATGGATTACGTTACTAACTACAATTTTTGGCATGTAATTTGTAATCAGTAACCGATTACGATTTGTAAGTAATCTACCCAGCTCTGCTGGCCTCCTGTACTGCGAGGCGCAATTGGTTTTTCAATGAATCTAAATGGCTTAATATTATTGATTACTGTTATCATGCAAGTACATATTTACCTTTACATGAATGCTTAATTGCTATTAAAAGAATAATTCACCCAGAATTTTGATTTCTGTCATTATTTACCATTTTTTATTACATTCTTTCTTCTGTGGAACACTAAATGATTCATGTTGAAAACTGGCTACATTTGATTGTAATGCCTGCTAAATGCCTGCTTTCTTACATAAGTTAAACTCCCCCTAATTTTAACCCTTAAAACGCATTTTTGATCACCAAAATGACAAATTTAAACATTTTTTTTCCTGTGAAAATAATTTCTTTATGCCTTAAAATAGCTTGAATGTAACTCTACACCCTTGGGTCATTTATTATATGCGGAGCCATGAATATTCAAATGAGCCCCGCCTCCACTCACTCACACCAGCTCAAAAATACCTGATCCACTCGCTAAACTTTACTGTAAACGCTGAACAATGGCAAGTGGAAATACTGGTTTAATTCAGCCATATATGTTTGAACCAGAAACTGATTCAGAAGAGGTGAAAGAGTGAATTATACAGGCTCATATACAAGTATCAGAATGGTGATGCGTTTTATGAATCGCTCTCTACAACGTCGGACATACACCGATCAGGCATAACATTATGACATAATATTGTGTTGGTCCCCCTTTTGCTGCCAGAACAGCCCTGACCCATCGTGGCATGGACTCCACTAGACCCCTGAAGGTGTGCTGTGGTATCTGGCACCAAGATGTTAGCAGCAGATCCTTTAAGTCCTGTAAGTTGCGAGGTGGGGCCTCCATGGATCGGACTTGTTTGTTCAGCACATCCCACAGATGCTCGATTGGATTGAGATCTGGGGAATTTGGAGGCCAAGTCAACACCTCAAACTCGTTGTTGTGCTCCTCAAACCATTCCTGAACCATTTTTGCTTTGTGGCAGGGCGCATTATCCTGCTAAAAGAGGCCACAGCCACCAGGGAATACCGTTTCCATGAAAGGGTGTACATGGTCTGCAACAATGCTTAGGTAGGTGGTACGTGTCAAAGTAACATCCACATGGATGGCAGGACCCAAGGTTTCCCAGCAGAACATTGCCCAAAGCATCACACTGCCTCCGCCGGCTTGCCTTCTTCCCAGAGTGCATCCTGGTGCCATGTGTTCCCCAGGTAAGCGACGCACACGCACCCGGCCATCCACGTGATGTAAAAGAAAACGTGATTCATCAGACCAGGCCACCTTCTTCCATTGCTCCGTGGTCCAGTTCTGATGCTCACGTGCCCACTGTTGGCACTTTTGGCGGTGGACAGGGGTCAGCATGGTCACCCTGACCATACGCAACAAACTGCGATGCACTGTGTATTCTGACACCTTTCTATCAGAACCAGCATTAACTTCTTGAGAAATTTGAGCTACAGTAGCTCGTCTGTTTGGTCGGACCACACAGGCCAGCCTTCACTCCCCACGTGCTTTAATGAGCCTTGGCCGCCCATGACCCTGTCGCCGGTTCACCACTGTTCCTTCCTTGGAGCACTTTTGATAGACACTGACCACTGCAGACTGTGAACACCCCACAAGAGCTGCAGTTTTGGAGATGATCTGACCCAGTTGTCTAGCCATCACAATTTGGCCCTTGTCAAACTCGCTCAAATCCTTACACTTGCCCATTTTTCCTGCTTCTAACACATCAACTTTGAGGACAAAATGTTCACTTGCTGCCTAATATATCCCACCCACTGTCAGTATATCCCACCCACTGTCACCTGTCAGTGGTCATAATGTTGTGCCTGATCGGTGTATAACGGTAATTAATATGATTATCCTTCTGCTTGACTACATTATCAAACAGCTAATAATGTGTTTCTAATGTTACACAAACCACGTTCCCTTTCGCCATCTTAGAGTCAGACAGCTGTCTTCTAACAATCAGCATCCTTAGAAACGCTTTGAACATCATAGAAAGTCAGTGGAGAAAAGCCTGTGACGGGATTGGTCACATGTTTGTGATGGTGGGAAACAGGTGGTTTCAAACCGCATTTTTGGTATACACTGCAGTTTTAAGGAGAAAATACTCTGCAATAGTGTTGACTGTGAAATGTGCACATGGTTTGTCTTAAAGCATATTAAAAACAACACCACATAGACATATAAACAACATTATAACTTGATTTTCACCACAGGGGAGCTTTAACAAAAAAGCAGACTGAAAATGTGCATGAAATATTAACAACCCCACGAGATTAGAGGGCTTTCATCTGTGAAGCGCTTTCAAAACAAATATGGAATGACCTATAAATATGAAACAAGGATCGAAATATTTTCAGCAGCCTTCAATTAATCTCAAGAATCTAGACAGAATAAGAAGTAGATCTGTATCAGATCTAAAAGAGCGATCAGATGAATGCCACACCCCTGTATTGGTAAAATATCAATAATCTATTCAAATATCTATTCTATCAGGCTGACTGTCCCTTTAAGTGTCAAAATCTTCATGGCACTGCATTAAAAGTGGGTGTGAGGTCCTTATGCTCTATTAACCAGTATATGGTATGTGTATATGACAGTTGGAGAGTGACAACAATGAACATTTGTATTAAAGGGGTCATGAACTGCATTTTTTGTTTTGTTTTATAATGTTTCCTGGGGTGCACTTATAATGTTAGTATGATTTTTACATCAAAAATTGTCATAATTTTGAAATGAAAGGCATTTTTACTACCCTGATATTAGCCTCTGATTTGAACGCTCTGTTTGAAGGGGCGTGTCTGTGAGACTTCAGTGTAAACGCCCACTGCTGTGATTGGCTGCTGTGAGACTTCAGTGGAAACGCCCACTGCTGTGATTGGCTGCTGTGAGACTTCAGTGGAAACGCCCACTGCTGTGATTGGCTGACATCTTCGCATCAATAGCTAGTATTACATGTGGAACTCTCTCGAAATCTTTTAGCATGTTTTTACTATTACAGCTCTCAAGGTTATCTAATCGTGAAAAGTGTTGATTATAGCATTATATTTAGAGCTATGGCATTATATTCAGATCGTGGCATGAGAGGTTGCAGTGATGACAGACATGTTGAGCGCATGAATGCAGTGATCTCGTCATTGCAACTCGATTTCTGCACACTAACAAATACTTTCATCATAACTAACAGTGCAAACACAATGTAAATACTTTTACTGACACAGACAAAGAACATCTGACTGTACATGAATCATTACATATCAGAAATCACTGGTTACAGATCAGGCATTAGAATTAACACGGTTACTTACATGTTGTGAAATTACTGTCAAGTCCATATCGTAAAAGTCTGTTTGCAAAGCCTGCGCCGAAATTGCGACTGATTTACCAAAGAATCCACAGTGAAATGTACCGAATACAAATAAATAATGCTCAACTGTGATTCACATTGTTGAAAATAAATAAGCACATTCCTAGCATTAGGATCCTTTGGAAGGTAATGTTATTTTTAGTGCAGTGATCCTGTATCGCTCTTCTCTCCTTGTCATCCCACTAACACACCAGTGCTAACACACCAGATTAGACCAACGTTGCAATGATGAAGTAGGCGTTGATCTTGGTCTTTCACCTAATGAGTCGCTGGGCTTGGTTACAATAAAAGCTGTTTGTGGACTAACAAGGAAGTTTTCAGTTCTGAAAATTGCAGGATATTCTTATAGTATGATGACCTCTTATATGACAAAAGCTCAAGGAAAATTTGATTTCTCAGTTCACCCCTTTAAGTGAAAAAAGATCTGGTCAATGATTTGACATAAATCTATTAAGTTATTCAAAAATACAAATGCAAATATAATACAACAGCCTACCTCTACAATAATAAACTTTTTCAATTTCTGAATTAATATTATTACTTTAAAATTATTATTATTATTATAAATTGATTTCATTCATTTATTTAAAATAATATATCTTATATGAATCACAATTTATTAATATTAATTTTGTCCACCAAATCAAAGTCAGTATGGTGCAACTAACAAGCAGGAAGCCATTGTTTGTAATGTGACAAGAAAATTATGGCCTGGGTTTAGATTAAGCCAGGATTAGGCTTTAGTTCAATTAGAGCATTTAAGTAGCTTTTATAAATGTGCCTTAGGAAAAAAAAACATTACTGGGCATCTTGAGACAAAACAATGACAATGACATATTTTAAGATATTTCAGTGGAAGTTGCTTTCAGTTTAAACAGCTCAAACGTATTTTAGTCTGGGGCTAAAATGAATTTTTAGTGAAAAGACGCTTTTTGCTCAGGTCAGATGAATAAACCCTAAGAAAACTTCATATATTATTATTAACTATTAGATAGTCGTGGCTCAAAGATAGGATTATATATGATAGTTAAAAAAATAATACTTGAAAAATATGTTTGAAAACTTAAGTTGTGCAGTGTATTCAGTGTACAAAGAAAGCATTTTAGTATTTCATGGTTACACCACTTGACTTGACATCCAACTTTTTTGTATAAAATGTGGAATAAACGTTTTTCAAAATGTATGAAAACAATATGAATATTACATTTCTAAGATCTGGCACGTACGTTTTAAACTAGATTTTTAAAGGATTTCTCCTCATCATCATCTCAGACATCCTTATTTGTCATTGACCCATATAGCAGAATCTATTGTTTGTGTATATAAACCCACTAGTCTACCCTAAACCTCACATATTTTATTGTGTTTTAATATGTAACGGTCTTAATGGAAACGTTAGCAAAATTAAACCACAGTATTCCAGGAGGGATAAAGGTGATCTTACCGTTGCACCACTGGAAAGGGTGCATCAATCCACCCGTGTGATTCCTTTATATGAACGGATGTGTGTTTATAAACAGAGATGATGCTCTGTCAGGCCATTCAGCACATCTGGATTCATCTGACTAAACACAGTCCTCCTCACACGTCTTCATAGCGACCCGAGGCAGTAAATACGGTCTCATTCACGACGTTCGATTCATATTCTGCCGTTCGCCTGCGTTTATGTCCGATGCGCCTCAGAAAACGTTCTCCGTTTTACATCTGATCGCGTGTCGTGGCTGATGTTGGCATCCATTGAGAATTAAACAAGAGCACATTAAAGTCCCTCCCAGCCGGAGTGATGGGCACCAAACTGAGCCAATCTTCTTCAGCACACATCTCCACTGTCATCTGTGACTCACTTATGAACACATAAGTCATTTTGGACATTTATATATCATATGGCACGCTAAATGTTATGTATAAGCAGTTAAAATGAAATGTATAAGTAATTGGAATAGAAATATAATAGCAGCGTGTAATTACAAACGACTCCAAAAGCCTACACAAACTAGATTTTCTGGCGTTTGCGAGACTCATTATTACCATCTCAGCTAACAAAAATATGTTCTAAGAACGTTTAGCTAAAGTCGTGAAAACGTTATGAATCTTAATGTTCAAAACGACCCGATTTTAAAATGTTTTAAAAACGTTTTTCTTGCTAACGTGACCATTAAGGAAACATTCCATTTTATAACATTATAGGAACGGACCCTTTTCACAGACCTGCGAAGTTAAAATAATGTACATTTATAACAATATACTTTGTATTATATTACCTTTGCATCCAATTACAAAAAAAACAAACAAACCTTGAGTTAAAGGCACAATATGTAAGATTTTTGGATTAAAATATCCAAAAACCAATAGAACAATGTTATATATTGCTTGTGTGCTTACATTATCTCAAATGTTTCCAAGAGTGTTTAAATCCAGAGAAATAAGCAATTTTAACCAGGACATGGACCGTGTCTGTGCGTCGCCTATCAATGACATCATACCTGTGCTACCTTCGATTTCCAGTTTTATTTTGTAGAAACCATGGAAACACCAAAGACGCTTTAATATATTATTTGTTTTATTATTACCGCGAGTACCATGTTTTACCATGCCTAATATGGATCTAGCTCACTGCAGTGTGAACAAGTGTTTCATAGTAGCGCCGAGCGAACGCACAGAGTAGCCTTATAACATAACTTTCAACACACTCAAATATGTGTAAAACAGCGCTGCATTACACCACATACACATGAGCGGAAGAAGCGGAAGCGGTGACTATGGCATAATAAAAGCTCTGTGTAATCAAGGCGTCATCAAGATACGCCTTTGTTTTGAATAAGCGACCTCTAGCAGCGAAAAATTGCATATTATGGCTTTAACGCTGCTGTGAGGGTGTTTCTAATACAGCGGCTGTGGGAGTAACGGTCAACTTGACATCTTTCTCTCTTTTGACTGCCATTATCAATATCTTTATTTTTTGAAAGTTGTGAAAACACTGTTGTGGAGTTTTTCTTTTGCTATTTGAGCAAATGGGAACACAAAAAATATATTTAATGTAACCGCTATAGAAGTTTACCCAACTATGACATTCCCTTTCGAGAGTACTCTCGTATTGCGTAGCTAGCTACGCTATGGGAAAACTCCTTTTCTCGAGAATATGAAGCCAAAAATTATCCTTATAATTTTATATAATGTAAAACGCAGTGCAGCTGCACAGCAGACCCAGGCAGAACGTACTTGATTGGCTGTGCTGCGGCAACTGCACGAACCTATGGCGAGGCGGCTGAGGCGTGCACCGATCGGGTCGGTTCGTGCCCAAAAGCACATCAAACACCGCCTACATTTGCATATCTAAGCTATAAAAGCCCATGTTACGCCATAGGATTCAGATTTAATCTCCTTCAGCGGACTCACACTTCGCTGACCTCCGGATTGTGAAGTCACCGCCGTCGACAAGCCTTCAGCGGAACTAGCTCCTGCCCTGCAGCTCTGAGGACACCAGATTCCTTCTGGACTCCGCCTTCAGCCCATGCTGTTCCAGCTGCGCCATCCAGCATGTTCGATATCCTTTTATATCCTTACAAGCTGTGTGTGTGTTTGCCGCTGCAACACTCACACTCACAAAAGAGCTGAGGCGTTGTTTCAAATGCCTCGTATATCCTGTCAGAGGCCCTCTCTTCGGCGGGGATCGTCATGCTTAGGCCGTGACCACTCCGAAGCTGCACTCTCTAAGGGCGGCTGCCCGGAGTGTGACGAAATGACGCTGTCGACCCTGCGGAATCAACTCGTCAGCTTCAATGAGGACGCCGTTCCCTCCGCTCTCCCTCTTCTCTCGCTCGGGCCGTGCAGAAAGCTGCTCTACACACTCGCTGCATCCGGAAGTGAGGAGTGGTCAGACTCTGTCACTGACTCCCTTCTACTCAAGCCGCCAGTGGTGTCAGCGCTGTCTCCCAGCCAGAATATTTCTTTCTGGGAACAGTCATAGATTCGGTGCGGATGAGAGCGCGGCTTACGTCACAGCGCGCGCTCACTGTCCAGGGCCTAGCAGCGTCGTAAAATGACCGCAGGCATTGTGCCCACTATACAGTATGCACCCCTGCACATAAGCACTTAACACAGCGCCGAGTGCTTCACCGAAGCACAGAGAGAGTCACAAGCCTTGCGCCATTTTCACTCTCTTTACACTTCTCCCAGTCCCCTCTATTCAGGCGGCTGGAGATGTCGAGAGCGCCGTGGTCGAGACATCGGTGAGAAGCGACGTGAGTCACGTGCTTCGCACCGAAGTCTTGAAACTGTTAGAAAAGGGAGCTGTGGAAACTGTTTCCCCAGCGATAAGCGAGTCAGACTTTTACACTCGCTACTTCCTCATTCCAAAAAAGAATGGCAGTCTCAGACCCATCCTAGACCTCAGACATCTGAACAAAGCACTTATGATGCGCTCGTTCAGAATGCTGATGGTAAAACATATCCTCGTGCAAAATCGCCCAGAGGACTGGTTTTTCACAGTGGATCTGAAAGATGCTTACTTTCACATTCAGATAGCACCCCGCCACAGGCCATTCTTGAGATTCGCCTTCGAGGGGCAGGCTTATCAATACAAAGTCCTACCATTCGGTCTATCCCTAGCACCTCTTACATTTACGAAATGCATGGACACAGTGCAAATACTCAACTACCTCAACGATTGGCTCATTATAGCCCAATCAGAGACGCAGTTGATAACCCACAGGTCCTGGCTCCTCAGCCATCTAGAATGTCTGGGTCTCAGGATCAACACTGCCAAGAGCGCGCTGTCTCCCACCCAAAACATTGCTTTTCTGGGAACAGTTATAGACTCAATACGGATGAGAGCGCGGCTTACGTCACAGCGCGCGCTCACCATCCAGCGCCTAGCGGCGTCATTCAAAGCTGGCACTTACACTCCTCTCAAACGTTTTCAGAGGATGTTAGGTCTTATGGCTTCAGCATCAGCAGTGCTCAAACTGGGTCTATTATACATGAGTCCCCTTCAACACTGGTTAAAACCTCGCGCTCCAGCCCGCGCGTGGCGATTGGCCAGTTACGCATCAAAGTGAACCATGGCTGTATCAAAGCCCTGGATCCTTGGAAAGCAACCAACTGGTACCAGTCGGGTGTGAGTATAGGCACGGTCTCGAAATGGAAAGTGATCTCGACAGATGCGTCCAACCTAGGTTGGGGCGCCCTACACAACAGCAGGCCCGTCTCCGGTCTTTGGTCACTGAGACTCTGAGAAACGGCTGCACATAAACTGTCTAGAGATGAAAGCGGTCGATCTATCGCTAAAAGCTTTCCTCCCATACATAAAGGATCACCACGTCCTGGTCCGAACGGACAATATGTCGGTGGTATCCTATATAAATCGCCAGGGTGGACTCAGGTCAGACATCTCCTTTTATGGACTCAGCACAACCTGCGCTCGCTAAGGGCAGCGCATGTGCCAGGCATTCTGAACCAGGGTCCAGACATGCTATCCAGAGACAACATTCCCCCAGGGGAATGGTCTCTTCACCCACAGACGGTTCAGCTGATTTGGAGCATCTTCGGCAAAGTGGAGCTCGATCTTTTCGCCTCAGAAGACAATGCTCATTGACCAACATTCTTCTCCAAGCACAAGGATGCGCTGGCCCACGACTGGCCCAGCCGTCTGCTGTATGCTTTCCCTCCGATTGCGATGTTACCTCAGGTCATCAAACGGATCAGGGAGAACAAGTGCACAGTGCTTTTAATAGCCCCGCTATGGAAGAACCAGCTATGGTTCTCCGAACTGATTCAGCTGCTAGACACAGCCCCATGGCCTATACCGCTGAGGAGAGACCTCCTCACGCAGGCGAAGGGGAAGCTCTGGCATCCCCGCCCCGACTTGTGGTCCCTTTATGTGTGGCCCATCAACGGATACCCAGGAACCTCCCTAAAAGGGTGCTGAATACTATTTCTGAAGCTAGAGCGCCCTCAACCAGACGGCTTTACACGCTGAAATGGTCAGTGTTCTCAGGCTGGTTTACAGCACGGAACCTGGACCCACACTCGTGTGAAGTGGCAGAAGTGCTCTCCTTCCTTCAAGAGCTGATGGACGCGGGTTGTTCCCCCTCCACGCTCAAAGTATATGTGGCGGCCATAGCAGCGTCTCACGCTCACGTGGCCGGACAGTCACTGGGGAGAAGTGACCTCATCGTGCGCTTCCTCAGAGGGGCTAGGAGGCTGACCCCGCCTCGACCCCCTTCGGTTCCTATATGGGACCTTTCCACGGTCTTAGAGGCCATGAAAGGTTCCCCATTCGCACCTTTCGCTAAAAACTGCTTTCTTGCTGGCACTAGCTTCAGTCAAGCGAGTTGGTGATTTACATGCACTCTCTATGAGCGCTTCCTGTCTCAAGTTTGGGCCTAACGACTCCAGAGTCGTCCTCAAGCCAAGACATGGTTATATACCCAAAGTGCTCTCCACTCCGTTCAGAGTACAGGTTATTTCGCTATCAGCTCTTCCCTCGTCTGAAGACAGAAAAGACGCAAATCTGCTCTGCCCAGTTAGGGCCCTAGAGTTTTATTTAGAGCGTTCCGCCGGTTCTAGACAGTCGGAGCAGCTCTTCGTTTGCTTTGGTGACCGCACCAGAGGGTGCGCGGTCACGAAATATAGATTGTCACGATGGATAGTAGACGCTATCTTGCTGGCTTATGAGTCAAAAGGTCTCTGCTGCCCCATCAGAGCTCATTCCACTAGGGGCATGGCCTCATCATGGGCCTGGTCCAGTGGAATACCACTTGAAGATATCTGTGCGGCGGCAGGCTGGGCCTCTCCGTCCACATTTATTAGATTCTATAACTTGGAGGTCCCTGCTTTGCAAGCTAGGATTCTTTCCATATAAACGAATGTATAACACATTTGCAATAACTATAGGCCCGACTCTGTCCGGTCTAGTTTTTATCTATATCCCATATAAACAAATGTTTACATTTGCAATACTTTATGGCCCAAATTTCTTTCCGGGTTTTATCTCAACCCATAATAAGCTATGTGTAACACAGACGAATGTTCATCACATTACATACTATAAGGCCTGACTCTGTCTGGTCTAGTTTGTCAAAATCCCATATAACAAATGTATACACATTTCAATATTAATAAGGCCCGACTTTGTCTGGTCTAGTTCTTATATGGATTTATTACATAGGAATATTATTTCCTATATATACCCTTATATGAGGCTCACTATTGTTGGCCTCTTTTTGGGTCTCATACTTTTTCTCTTTTATGAGCCTCGGGCTCTCTCCCCAGGCCATAAATAGGGGACAAAGTTTTCAAAGCATGCACAGCATTTTAAATTGGGTTTCCATAGCGTAGCTAGCTACGCAATACGAGAGTACTCTCGAAAGGGAACGACTCGGTTACTAACGTAACCTCGGTTCCTTGAGAGAAGGGAACGAGTATTGCGTAACCCGCCGTGCTATTGTGTTTAGATCAGGGGATCGCTTCAGTCGATTTAACCTGAATCCTTTGGTGTAACATGGGCTTTTATAGCTTAGATATGCAAATTTAGGCGGTGTTTGACGTGCTTTTGGGTGCGAAGCGACCCGATTGGTGCACGCCTCAGCCGCCTCGCCACAGGTTCGTGCAGTTGCCGCAGCACAGCCAATCAGCGCACTAGTACGCTCTGCCTGGGTCTGCTGTGCAGCTGCACTGCGTTTTACATTCTATAAAATCATAAGGATAATTTTTGGCTTCATATTCTCGAGAAAAGGAGTTTTCCCATAGCGTAGCTAGCTACGCAATACTCGTTCCCTTCTCTCAGGGAACCGGGGTTACGTTAGTAACCGAGTCGACTTCCGCTTCTGAGAAACCCGGAAATGTGAAAAGGGGCAAGTTGTAGCATTAAAAACATGCCAGATGAACGTCCAACTAAAACATTTTGGGAAAAAAGCAATGTATAGTTAATGTTTTTGTGCTAATGTTTCGAGAACGTTATTAAAGACCAGATAACTATTAACGGTACTGGAAGAAAGTTTGTACATTGTTCAGAATGTTAACTGAAGTTCTAACAATGTTAACAAATGGCCTCAGTACTCTCAAAAGAGCCCACCCTCATGGCACACACTATGGTGGTACTGAGATATAGGAGGGGCCCCAAAACTGCCCCAAGTAAATAGAGTCCACCCTGCATGTCTCTTCAAGAACCTGGTGCTGAGGTGCTGTTGTGGTCACCAATATAAGTGCACAAAGTTCGTTTCTTAGCATGTAGGAATAACACATTTAATACTGTATTTAAATAATACATACATTAAAGGGTTAGTTCTCTAAAAATTCCAAACAGTTGTTCCAAACCGTAAGACCTTCGTTCACCTTCAGAACACAAATGAAGATATTTTTGTAGATACTCTCTGACCCTCCATAGACAGTTATTTAATGAACACTTTCAAGGTCCAGAAAGGTAGTAAAGACATCGTTAAAATAGTCCATGTGACTCCAGTGGTTCAACCTTAATGTTATGAAGCCATGAGAATACTTTTTGTGCGCAAAAACAAACAAAAATAACGACTTTATTCAACAATTTCTTCTCTTCCACGTCATTCGTCCTACGCTGTTGATGTTGTATACAGTGCAGCGCTTCCGGGTTCTACTTCAGAACGCCGGCTCATTATTGGCCGGCGCTGTTCATGTGAACACAACGACATATGCATGTGATGCTGACGCAGGAGCTGGCCAATAATGAGCCTAACTTTTTTTTCTTGCAATTATGACTTTATGGCCTGGTTTCACAGACAGGGTTTAGATTAATGCAAGATTAGGCATTAGTTCAATTAGGACATTTAAGTAGCTTTTATAAACGTGCCTGATGATAAAACATTACTGGTGTGCATCTTGAGACAAAACAATGGCACTGACATATTTTAAGATATCTCAGTGCAAGTGGCTTTCATTTAAAACAGCTCAAACATGCATTTTAGTCTAGGACTAGACTAAAATGTGGGGGTATATCTCGCAATTCTGACTTTTTTCTCACAATTGCGAGCTATAAAGTCCAATTCTGTGGAAAAAAAGACGGACCTTTCTCGGTAACACTTTATAATAACTGCATGCTATGAATCATTAGTTAAGCATTAGTAAATAGTTAACTCATCATGTATAAGGCATTATTAGACAATAATAAGCAGTTTTAAATACAGCTAGAAAGGCTTTATTCTTGCTTTATATTTATAAGCATATAATGCATTTAATAATAATGTTTTCATACTTTATTAATGATCAATTTATAATTTCTATATTATTTACAAACCAGTTATTTAGGAGTTGTCAGTGGTTCATAAGATCTTTTAGAAAGTGTAAGTAAATGATTAATAAACTATTTAAATATACATTTATACATCCTATTATTATTTAGACATATAGTAATAGTTACTCAGTGTGTTAATAAATGCTTTATTAATATGTATTCCTACTGTAATTCATGATTAATTCAGGTAGTTATAAAACATTTAGTAGTTGTCAGTTAACTCTATATCGTCAAGCTTTTACAA
Organism: Coreius guichenoti; assembly: GCA_039654105.1. Lineage (NCBI taxonomy): Eukaryota > Metazoa > Chordata > Actinopteri > Cypriniformes > Gobionidae > Coreius > Coreius guichenoti. Next base: position 3,412,973 of record CM077186.1, on the reverse strand, counting down.
AGGAGATTTCACCTATACTGCATGTTTTTGGATTGTGCACTGTAAAAAAGTTGCTGCCTTAAATTTTTAAGCACAATCAACTTGGATGTTTAAGTCATTTCAACTTAAATTACATCGATAACACTTTACAATAAGGTTCATTAGTTAACTACATTAGTTAACATGAACTAATAATGAACTGCACTTATAAAGCATTTATTTATCTTTGTTAATGTTAATTTCAACATTTACTAATGCATTATTAAAATCTTGTTAACATTAGTTAATGCACTGTGAACTAACATGAACAAACCATGAACAGCTGTATTTTTATTAACTAACGTTAACAAAGATTAACTAATGCTGAACAGAGGTGTTGTTCATGGTTAGTTCATGTTAACTAATGCATTAACTAATGTTAACTAATTCAACCTTATTGTAAAGTGTTACATCAAACTGACTTAAAAAAATGATTTGAATCTTGTTGAAAGTTGAAAATTTCTTATTTTGATGAGATAAAGCAATGTAAAAACATTTGTTATCATAACTTATTGATCATATAATGCAAACGCCACACAGAAACAAGTGTGGGTACCTACAGGTTGGAGTAATGAGTGTGACAAAAGGTCTTTATCATTGGTCACTAAACTGTCTGTCAGGGTGTGGGGTAGGGTCAGGGGTCAGTTTCTGTTGTATAAATTCACCTTTCGACACGCCCATTACTCCGACCTGCAGCTACACCTGTCTCCAAAGAAAGGGAACGAACTTGAACTGGAGACCTCAGTGCTACCCACTGAGCCGCCCTCGTTGATGTTTAGTCATGTGTCATTTTGGTTGCACTTTATTTTACAGTATGTGTACTTACAGTGTACTTACCTAAGAAAGTACTGGGTAATGTAAGGTAACTACATGGGTTAAGGTTAGGTTTAGGGGTAGGTTCAGGGTTAGAACCAAGTTATTGCAATTACTATAATAAGTACATAGTATCTACATGGAGAACAGGACTGTAAAATAAAGTGCGGTTACACTTTATTTTATTTTAAGGTGTCCTTGTTACATTGTAACTATATATTTAAGTACTGAGTAATATTAATTAACAACGTGTACTTATTATAGGGTTAGGGTAGGATTTGGGTTTGGCTGAGGGTTAGTTGCATGTAATTATGCATAATTTACTGTTATTACTATGGTAAGTGCATGTAACAATGACTGTAAAATAAAGTGTTACCTAAAGTGCTACTGTAATTTTGTCTAGTTTTAAAAACCTGCATATGTAATAACATTTATTAAAGGAATGAAATATGTAAGCATAAATCACAAAATAATTCAAGAAAATACTGATGATTTCATTTGTCTCTCTTTTAAAAACATTATATCCTTAAATATGAGGTTTAAGAAGGGTTAAATTAAAGAAGGGTTTTCTCTCGCATGTGCGTCTCTCAGAAGAAATAAGACTGTTCATATGCAGAGATGTTTGCCACATAAACAGGGTTGTAGTTGTATATAAGCGCGCGGCTCTCTTCTGCTGCGTCACTGAAGTGGTGGCCGCTTCTCCTTCCTGAAAACAGACACATGCTTTTCTTCATTTAGCACTGCATTTGTTCATCCAAATTTATACAAATGAGGAACATCACAAGCAAATGAGTAAATAAGACTGTAATTACCCTCATTTACAAAGAATTCAGCCATTAGGGATGAGATGCGCACAGCATTGCTGGAATGAGGAAAGTTGTAGCGAGGGTCCCACTGAAAGCGGTTCACCTCTGGGTGCCACTGGACACCGTAGAAAGGGTACGTCCTGCCTGCAGACCCATATCATTTCATCCACACTGTGTATGGCTGCTTTTACAGTATATGGTGATTTGTAATGTAAAAAATATGTTTTCTACCTTCCATGGTGGAAACAAACTCAAGGCCGTTTTGTGCTATGTTTGTGGACAGCACTGAAAAGAAGCCTTTCAGTTTCTCATTACCCATGAATGCCTGAGAAGGAGGAAGAGTTCATCGCTCACTGTTTGTTTTTTTCATTAGAATGATTTAAATGAACATATATGGTGTGTACGTACCTCTTTAGTCACTCCGTAGTGATGGAAGTTTGCAGTGAGTGGTTCCTGGGACAGCGCTTTACGGAGGTCAGGAGGAACGTTAGCAAACATTCGACTGGACGGAGCCTCTGTTAGTGGACACAATCACAGCGGATGGTTTCAACCACATTAACATTTAAATATGAATAAAAAGTTCAAAAGAACAGCATTTCTTCAAAATAGAAATATTTTCTAACAATATAAATATAACACTTTTTATCAATTTAACACATTCTTGCTGAATAAAAGTATTAATTTCTGAGTTGACTGAGTCTGACCCCAAACTTCTGAACGGCAGTGTTTATTGTTACAAAAGATTTATGATGTTCTTTTTTTAACTTTTTATTCATCAAAGAATCCTAAAAAAAAGTATCACAGGTTATAAATATTAAGCAGCACAACTGTTTCCAACATTGATAATAAATCATCATCTTAGAATGATTTCTGAAGGATCATGTGACACTGAAGACTGGAGTAATGATGATAAATTCAGCTTTGATCACAGGAATAAATTACACTTTAAAGTATATTAAAATAGAAAACCACTATTTTAAATTGTAATTTTTCTGTATTTTTTATCAAATACATGCAGGCTTGATGAGCAGAAGAGACTTTTCAAAAACATTAAAAATAGTCATGTTTCCAAACTGTATATTAGTGCACTGCTGTCAAACCGATTAAGTGTCATTAATCACATCTAACATCAAAGTTTGTCAATAAATACACATATATATATATGTGTGTGTGTGTGTGGGCACATACAAACCTGATTCCAAAAAAGTTGGGACACTGTACAAATTGGGAATAAAAACAGAATGCAATGATGTGGAAGTTTCAAATTTCAATATTTTATTCAGAACACAACATAGATGACATATCAAATGTTTAAACTGAGAAAATGTATCATTTTAAGGAAAAAATAAGTTGATTTTAAATTTCATGGCATCAACACATCTCAAAAAAGTTGGGACAAGGCCATGTTTACCACTGTGTGGCATCCCCTCTTCTTTTTATAACAGTCTGCAAACGTCTGGGGACTGAGGAGACAAGTTGCTCAAGTTTAGGAATAGGAATGTTGTCCCATTCTTGTCTAATACAGGCTTCTAGTTGCTCAACTGTCTTAGGTCTTCTTTGTCGCATCTTCCTCTTTATGATGCGCCAAATGTTTTCTATGGGTGAAAGATCTGGACTGCAGGCTGGCCATTTCAGTACCCGGATCCTTCTTCTACGCAGCCATGATGTTGTAATTGATGCAGTATGTGGTCTGGCATTGTCATGTTGGAAAATGCAAGGTCTTCCCTGAAAGAGACGACGTCTGGATGGGAGCATATGTTGTTCTAGAACTTGGATATACCTTTCAGCATTGATGGTGCCTTTCCAGATGTGTAAGCTGCCCATGCCACACGCACTCATGCAACCCCATACCATCAGAGATGCAGGCTTCTGAACTGTGCGCTGATAACAACTTGGGTTGTCCTTGTCCTCTTTAGTCCGGATGACATGGCGTCCCAGTTTTCCAAAAAGAACTTCAAATTTTGATTCGTCTGACCACAGAACAGTTTTCCACTTTGCCACAGTCCATTTTAAATGAGCCTTGGCCCAGAGAAAACGCCTGCGCTTCTGGATCATGTTTAGATATGGCTTCTTTTTTGACCTATAGAGTTTTAGCCGGCAACGGCGAATGGCACTGTGGATTGTGTTCACCGACAATGTTTTGAGCCCATGTTGTGATTTCCATTACAGTAGCATTCCTGTATGTGATGCAGTGCCGTCTAAGGGCCCGAAGATCACGGGCATCCAGTATGGTTTTCCAGCCTTGACCCTTACGCACAGAGATTGTTCCAGATTCTCTGAATCTTTGGATGATATTATGCACTGTAGATGATGATAACTTCAAACTCTTTGCAATTTTTCTCTGAGAAACTCCTTTCTGATATTGCTCCACTATTTTTCACCGCAGCATTGGGGGAATTGGTGATCCTCTGCCCATCTTGACTTCTGAGAGACACTGCCACTCTGAGAGGCTCTTTTTATACCCAATCATGTTGCCAATTGACCTAATAAGTTGCAAATTGGTCCTCCAGCTGTTCCTTATATGTACATTTAACTTTTCCGGCCTCTTATTGCTACCTGTCCCAACTTTTTTGGAATGTGTAGCTCTCATGAAATCCAAAATGAGCCAATATTTGGCATGACATTTCAAAATGTCTCACTTTCAACATTTGATATGTTATCTATATTCTATTGTGAATACAATATAAGTTTGTAAATTATTGCATTCCTTTTTTATTCACAATTTGTACAGTGTCCCAACTTCTTTGGAATCAGGTTTGTATATATTTACAAACTTTTATGTTACATGCGATTAATCGTGATCGATTTGACAGCACTAATATATATACACTCACCTAAAGGATTATTAGGAACACCATACTAATACTGTGTTTGACCCCCTTTCGCCTTCAGAACTGCCTTAATTCTACGTGGCATTGATTCAACAAGGTGCTGAAAGCATTCTTTAGAAATGTTGGCCCATATTGATAGGACAGCATCTTGCAGTTGATGGAGATTTGTGGGATGCACATCCAGGGCACGAAGCTCCCGTTCCACCACATCCCAAAGATGCTCTATTGGGTTGAGATCTGGTGACTGTGGGGGCCATTTTAGTACAGTGAACTCATTGTCATGTTCAAGAAACCAATTTGAAATGATTCGAGCTTTGTGACATGGTGCATTATCCTGCTGGAAGTAGCCATCAGAGGATGGGTACATGGTGGTCATAAAGGGATGGACATGGTCAGAAACAATGCTCAGGTAGGCCGTGGCATTTAAACGATGCCCAATTGGCACTAAGGGGCCTAAAGTGTGCCAAGAAAACATCCCCCACACCATTACACCACCACCACCAGCCTGCACAGTGGTAACATGGCATGATGGATCCATGTTCTCATTCTGTTTACGCCAAATTCTGACTCTACCATCTGAATGTCTCAACAGAAATCGAGACTCATCAGACCAGGCAACATTTTTCCAGTCTTCAACTGTCCAATTTTGGTGAGCTCGTGCAAATTGTAGCCTCTTTTTCCTATTTGTAGTGGAGATGAGTGGTACCCGGTGGGGTCTTCTGCTGTTGTAGCCCATCCGCCTCAAGGTTGTGCGTGTTGTGGCTTCACAAATGCTTTGCTGCATACCTCGGTTGTAACGAGTGGTTATTTCAGTCAAAGTTGCTCTTCTATCAGCTTGAATCAGTCGGCCCATTCTCCTCTGACCTCCAGCATCAACAAGGCATTTTCGCCCACAGGACTGCCGCATACTGGATGTTTTTCCCTTTTCACACCATTCTTTGTAAACTCTAGAAATGGTTGTGCGTGAAAATCCCAGTAACTGAGCAGATTGTGAAATACTCAGACCGGCCCGTCTGGCACCAACAACCATGCCACGCTCAAAATTGCTTAAATCACCTTTCTTTCCCATTCTGACATTCAGTTTGGAGTTCAGGAGATTGTCTTGACCAGGACCACACCCCTAAATGCATTGAAGCAACTGCCATGTGATTGGTTGATTGGATAATTGCATTAATGAGAAATTGAACAGGTGTTCCTAATAATCCTTTAGGTGAGTGTATATATATATATATACTGAAGGTTTATGAGTCCGAATATATAAATGTAAATTCGAATATATAGTTATAACTGCATATTTAGCATTTACATTTATATATTCAGGCTTATAATTCTGAATGTATAGATACAAATCTAAATATATACATGTAAATCCGAAAATACAGTTATAACTCTGAATATATAAATGAATATTTATGTCAGAATACATATTTATTGTCACGCAACGTGGTATCAAAGTTCACGAAGACGATGAATACACAGAATACACGCAGGAGATACTCAGGAGAAACAGCATTGACATTAACGCATACATTGACGAGAACGAGGGAGAACGCAGGGTTTAAATAATCAGGAGAACTAACAAGATGATTGACATAACAGGTTAATGGTTAACATAATGGCTAATTAGACATACTAGGAAAACTAGGTCACAAGGGAGAACCGAAAACAAAGAAACACAGCATGCACGTTACATTTATAAATCACATATATTATATATTATATTATAAATGCATAATGTCTATTTAGGGCCTGAATTTTGGCACGGGATATTGCAAATAATTATACTCATTCATGTAAGTTCCATGCTTATAATGTGGGAAATTCCTGCAAACTTTTATTCACTTTAGCATGTAGGTTGAATGAGTAAATTAATTCATCCAGATTTCATCAAAATTCTGACTTTATAACTAGCAATTGCCAGTTTATATCTCACAATTGTGAGAAACAAAATCAGAATTGTGAGATTAAAATTCGCAATTACCTTTTATTATTTATTCCGTGGCAAGCTTGCATACCTTCATGTTCATTGCGGTCACAAAATTCTGGCCAGTTAAATATACCTGAGATATCAAAATCAACTGTGGGTATAAGAACAAAAACGATAAATATAACGATAACTATATTAGTGTCAACAATATCGTTCTGTGTATTCTGAGCGAACGCTGCAGTTTTGTCGTCTGTCGCTTTAAATGTTTGAGCTCTTTAAAGCAGAATTCATTCTGATTGGCTGTCAATGTTTTCTATCGTTCATCAGTTTCTCTGTGCCGTTATCGTTATAGTTGTGGTGTGAACTCTGCTATTCTTTAATATTTAGAATGATTTTTAGAACTATATCTTTATCGTTATCGTCCTTGGTGAGAACAGGCCTTACGACTATAGTGTGTGTAAATACCTGAGCTGAAGTTGAGCGGATAAGTGACATTCTCTGCTGTCGTCTTACTCAACAGGTTTTCTCCGGCCACCAACACAGTGAGCAGCTGAAATCCCAGGCATGTTCCCCAGATGGGAAAGTACTCGCCCTCATCATGTGCCTGAGAACGGCACAAAAACAACCTGAGTCTGGTAGTTCATTTCCTTCATTTAAGTTCATAAGACGATGCTAAAGAACCAGGAAAGCTATTGAAATAAAGAAGACAGTGCCATTTAATTAACAGCTAATTGTTCAGGAGACACAAGGAGCATCTCACATTCACGTACAGACACGGCATATACTGTAGTTCACCCACCTTAAGGGCAAGTCTGAAGTAAATCCCAGCAATGCGAGCAAAGTCAGATGTCTCGAGATTCACAGAGCCTCCGATGAGAATAAGACTGATTGACAGACAAATGGAAAAGTTACGCTTTTGTATTCGCTTTTCTGTAAGCTTCGTTCAGACATGACGAGATGTGTCATTACTGTATTTAGGGCATAAAATTAGGTCTGCACAGATACACATTCAGAACCAATTATAAAGTGGTAGAATTGGTGAAATCTAGGTTACTGCAATTACTCATGTATTCAGTGCTATGACAGTGCTTTTCTAGATGCATCTAATGGCCTAAATCATGTATGAATATACTTCAGGAAACGTCATCATAACAATGAGGAACTCTGGGTGTGACAGCCTCATTCTGAGTCTAATTTGAGAATACTGTGAGAAAGTTGCAGGACATACCCGTTTATTGACTTGAAGATTTTTTCATGTTCTGCAAAACTCTGGTTTAGCCTGTAACACAAAATGTATGTTTATTAGTATGATTGTTTAAATAACACATTTTGGACACTGGTTTGCTGATTTCTCAGTGTTCTGTTTTAATGTACGGTTTTCATTATTGATTTACACTGATCAGGCATAACATTATAACGACGCACACACCCGGCCATCCATGTGATGTAAAAGAAAACGTGATTCATCAGACCAGGCCACCTTCTTCCATTGCTCCGTGCTCCAGTTCTGATGCTCACATGCCCACTGTTGGCGCTTTCGGCGGTGGACAGGGGTCAGCATGGGCACCCTGACTGGTTTGCGGCTATGCAGCCCCATACGCAACAAACTGTGATGCACTGTGTATTCTGACACCTTTCTATTAGAACCAGCATTAACTTCTTGAGAAATTTGACCTACAGTAGCTCATCTGTTTGATCACACCACACGGGCCAGCCTTCGCTCCCCACGTGCATCAATGAGCCTTGGCCGCCCATGACCCTGTCGCCGGTTCACCACTGTTCCTTCCTTGGAGCACTTTTGATAGATACTGACAATTTCACAATCATCACAATTTGGCCCTTGTCAAACTCGCTCAAATCCTTACGCTTGCCCATTTTTTCTACTTCTAATACATCAACTTTGAGGGCAAAATGTTCACTTGCTGCCTAATATATCCCACCCACTAACAGGTGCCGTGATGAAGAGATAATCAGTGTTATTCACTTCACCGATCATAATGTTATGCCTGATCGTAACACTGCACCGTATTGTATTCATATTTGATATATTATTTTATGACTAAATAATGAACATAAATGGCATGGGAACCCTAGAGAAAAAGAGATGGCTTAATTGTATTGAATGTAGGCTACATTTGTACTGTAATTCAAATCTTAAAAGTATATATATATATATATATATTTTTTTTTTTTAAAAACCTGTAATCGCAGATAATAGAATATTACTAAAATAAAAGGCCACTTTCAACTTTCAAAAAAAGTTTTACCTTAAAGTACAATTTAAATCATTATGTTTTAATAATCTTTTGTCATGCTTTAAAGAAGTGCACTTATTTTGATGTGTTGACTAACAAGTAGGCCTACTTGATTATAAATGATAAACTACAGTGTGTTATTTAATATTACATTTATATCATATATCATATTTCAAAAACAACAGAATTATGAAATTATATATAAAGACATACTTAAATAGGTCGAAAACACACTTTTAAGTTCAACTAGTTGCATTTAACATTAAAACTATAAAACATTTTCATTTAATTGCAACTGAAATGCAATTAAGTGCCCAGAAACATTACATTCATTTTGCACTTTAGTATAGGCTATTCTTTTAACATTTCCATAAAAACTATAAAAAGTATGCAAATGTGCATACCCCTTTTTCACACTGGAACACTTTGCTGTAATAAACTGAATTCGAATCAATGAATCGGTTTTTATATGTGACCCTGGAGCACAAAACCAGTCATAAGTCTCATGGGTATATTTGTGACAATAGCAACAATACATTGTATGGGTCAAAATTATCCATTTTTCTTTTATGCCAAAAATCATTAGGATATTAAGTAAAGATCATGTTCCATTAAGATATTTTGTAAATTTCCTACGTAAATATATATATATAAAAAAATATTAGTAGTAGTAATATGCGTTGCTAAGGACTTCATTTGGACAACTTTAAAGGCGATTTTCTCAATATTTAGATTTTTTTGCACCCTCAGATTCCAGATTTTCAAATAGTTGTATCTCAGCCAAATATTGTCCTATCCTAACAAAGCTTATTTATTCAGCTTTCAGATTATGTATAAATCTCAATTCCCCCCCCCCAAAAAATTGACCCTTGGGTCACATATAAAGAACTAGACTTACCTAATTGGCACAACTCTAGCTCCCCCGGACTCGATGTACTTCACATATGATGAAGGGATGTAGGTCTTTCCAAATATTTTCATAACCTTATTGTCAACCTCTTGTGTAAGAATCCCTATAGACGAAGTTTAAATATGTTAAGACCACAATTGTTAGCAAAACAAGAAATGAAGGTGATGCTATTAAATCACATTTTGTGTCAAATGCTATATTTGACATGTAGTATAAAGACTGAGTTTTACCGATGATCGGTCTGTTGTTCTCAGGCTCGTTTCTCTGTTTTAACGGAGCCGCGTTGCACAGCACGAGAACGCACGCGCACGCGAGCGCGCTGAAGCCCATTCTCACGACACTCGGACCCGGTGGCGACCTGAAGCCAGATGACCGTGTGTGTGCTCGACCAGCTGCATAATCTGTTTCATATAGTGTGCGAAAATGAAAGTTATAGGTTAGTCATTAGATGGGCGGGGTTTGTACTTTCTAGAGGAAGCAAAACAAATGAAGGTTTACACCAGTAAATACCGCTCACACGGTCACACCAGTGTTTTTGTTTAGGAAAACACTGTGTTGGGCGAGTTCGAGAAATACTTCTCCACACACCAGACCAGAAGTTCCTGAAAGTTTTAGGAACTTGTATTTTCCTAAATGTTCTCACAACAAGTGTTTACCACGAACTTTAATCAATGCAATGACAGCAATCTTGAGTTTTATTAGTTTACGGTCTCCAAATGAATCCTGTGAACTTTGTGAATGAACAGGTGCTGGAATTTGCACTTCTTCAGGAGTCAGGACGTTGTTTTCCTTCTGCACAACGATGAATTTTACGAAAACCAACTTGCCATTGCCATCTGTAGCTACACAATACCATATACCATTTGTGAAACCAGTCATAAGGGTCAGTTTTTTTAAATTGAGATTTATACATAATCTGAAAGCTGAATAAATAAGCTTTGTTAGGATAGGACAATATTTGGCTGAGATACAACTATTTGAAAATCTGGAGTCTGAGGGTGCAAAAAAATCTAAATATTGAGAAAATCGCCTTTAAAGTTGTCCAGATGAAGTCCTTAGCAACGCATATTACTAATAATAATACATTTTTGATATATTTATGGTAGGAAATTTACAAAATATCTTAATGGAACATGATCTTTACTTAATATCCTAATGATTTTTGGCATAAAAGAAAAATGGATAATTTTGACCCATACAATGTATTGTTGGCTATTGTCACAAATATACCCGTGAGACTTATGACTGGTTTTGTGGTCCAGGGTCACATTTACAAAACGTATGCACCTGCATATTTAAAGTCCACATGAAATCAAAACGGACCAGGCCCGGGCAGTGGCGGCGTTTCACAAAAACCTAGGGTATGGCATGATTCCTTCTGGCCATACAACAACTACATTCCCAAATCATATTATATCTAAACAAAATTGATTGGAATGATTGGAAATTGTTCTTATTTCATTTAAAGATCTTATTTTTTAGTACTGCCTTGCAGAAGCTACATAAAATACTTACATATTATCCAGACGACAAAATAAGAACAATTTACCCCCAATCATCCTGTGCAAATGTTTACACCCCCTTGAATTTTAATGCATCGTGTTTCCTTCTGGCGCAACAGTAAAAATTTTTACTATTTGTAATAGATGTCTCCAGCCAGGAGTCCCACAGTTGCCTCAGTGTAAAAATATGGATCTCAAAAAATCACACAGTCACTGCTGGAAAGGGTTAAAATATGCAAAGGATGCTGGAAAACCAAATAATGTGCTGGACCTGGAGGATTTTTCTGAAGAACTGTGGACAGAACAGGAGTGCTCAGGACAAACATGAGACTTCAAATCATAAAAACAGTTCATCCATTCCAGGCAATGACACACAGCTCTGAGAATCAATTAAGTGTATGTAAACTTTTGAACTGCTTCATTAAATGCAGATATTATTATATCTTGTGGACTATATGTAAACATCTGTTATAATAAAACATTTTCGTTGCAGTGCTAAATAAAAAACATGTAATTTATGATCTCTCTTTTTTAATTATGGATATTTTGCAGATTCTGCAAGGTGTATGTAACTTCAACTAACAGGCTCCTATACATCAAAGAGTGCAATATGCTGATAGAGCTGAGCATAACTGAGCAATATTTTACTAGAATAGTTACATATTTTTAAAAGCTTTTAATTTATTTATTTTCGATATTTTTCATGGTCTGGAAATCACAATTTTAAAATTCCAAGTTATTCCTATTGTTTTTTTTTTTTTTAATTGTCCACGTTATTCTTTAAAAAAAGTGTCGTCTGCCGTTTATTCTAGTAGGCTGTTATGATGAAGTTGCAATTTAGTGCATTTGAAATATATCAACTTTAAATTTTAATGTAACATTGAATACTAAAGTTAAAATAAGCCTATAATAAAGTACATGTGCTTTAATATGTTAGTCAGAATAAGTGTAGGCCTGATTCTTTAAAACATATGACTTAAAATGTACTTTAATGAAAACGTTTAATTTGACATTAGTCAGATTATAACTGTGAACAAAGCATGGTGGCTGCTATAATGAGCACACGACGACAGAATATAAAAGAAACACTTTATTATAAAAGAAAACACACAGGCGTTGACAGGAGAATAACATAACCACTTTACCATAAACAATACAGGACAGAGAACTAAGACTGGGCAATCAAAACAGAACAGATGTGGGGAACTATTAACAACCAGGGAAACAAACTATTGGTGGGAAAATGAAGACAAAGGAAACAGGAAGTAGAACAGAACCAAAACAGAACAAAAGCATTTACCATAAAATCTCATCCACAATTTAAAAGATCACATTTGAAAATATCAAATGTCACACGTCAGTTTATGTGTTTGACTCCTGGACGGAATGATGAATTCAACAAGAGAGCAAGCTCTGAACAGGTATATCATTCTCTATTGATCTCATCTCTGTCTGCCCTATTCAGACGTAATTGTTTCTCATGTGGACGTCCGAAAAAATAAATGTGCATGCCACCTCAGTGATAAAACTCGTGCATTCAGATGGTGATTTATTCACGGTGGAGGAGCGAGTTTTGTGATCATACGAACCTGGGACAGCGCTGCTCACGTGGTCAATAACATGATTGTATGCTGTAAATAAAATGTCATATGCTTGGTATAATAAGAATAAATGCATATTTAATTTAATAACAGGAAAATTATATCCTAATTATTATTTAATTATTTAAATCTGTTTAAAAATAGGAAGATATATAGACGCACATTATAGTTAAAATGGTTTTCTGTCTTGTATTTTATCATAAAAAAAAAGGATGTCATTTTATTCCACATGGAAATGAGCGGAAATAAGTTAATAGAGCCTCTTATTTACATGAGGTAAACATAATGCTGCGGTTATTTTAACATATATAATTGCTGCCGTAATAACGGCCCATTTCAAATGTTTACGTGCTTTTCTTCTTTTTTTATTTTTTGAGCGGTGATGAAATATATTGCTCTTGTAAATACTTTCCAGCATTTCAGTAATAAAAGTGTAGGCTAGATCTTTAAAATGCATCCAAATTACAGCGAAGCGCAACCGTACGGTGCTCCGCAGTGGTCAAAAAGGATATAAACAGTGAATTTTGAAACGATCTCTTTTTGAAAACTCAGAGATGTGGATTCGGACGGCACTTAAATTATCACACATCCATGGTGTTTGTCTAAAAACAGTAGGTAATTCGGCTGGGGATTTTTACGCGGGTGGTGGGAGAAAAACACTGACATTCTGGATTCGGACGCCAATAAAACCACTGACTAGCCCCTGTCAATTATGTAAATACCTTATGACCCTGTGTAATGAATGTCTGTGTATTTTATGGAATGCCAGGTCTGCCAAAATAATAAATAAATATACCAAGAAATGGAAAAAAAAACATTATTATTTATACTTTTATTTTCTTATTTATGTATAATTGTATTTTTTCCCACATTTATTTATTTCTTCATATATTTATTTCTACATGTCTTTGTCCGTATGGTAATGAGGTGGGTGTGGTTTTATCTCAGACATAGCAATCGAACTCAGAGTGGCAAGGGCGACGCTTTGAGGCCACAGCGACACCTTGTGGGATTGATAAGAGTTTGCATTTATTGATGAGACTAAGAACTCAAAACACAAAGAACCAGTGTGAATTACACTGAAGTCTACGCAAGCACACTGATCAATGCGTTTGAAACGCGACTGCAAATTCAGTTTACATTCATGTTTCCTAATATTGCATGCAAAAAAATGCAACAATTCAAGTGCTTAAAATATAAAAGTATTAAAGATGCTGCAACGGGGCTAAAGGCTCCACGGGGTAAAAGGCTCCTTTGATTTTATTCTCCTCTAAACCACTAGATGGCGCACAAACTTGCCGCAGCACTTTCCAAAAAATGCGCTTTTCAAGATGCACGTGGAAATTTGTCTGATCTTTGACGCGATCGCGGCAGCAGCGCAGATTTAAGCATAGCAAATGAGAATCGCTAAAACTATTGACTTTATTTCGAGACAAAGGTCTTGTTAATGATTTTCAGTTTTGTTCAAGGTAAATAAAGCAACAGTTTTTCAACAACGGAAGAATATGTAAAAGTATGGTATTTGGGGTAAAAGACACAATATTTAACATGATAATAAACAGCCGAGTGACTTTTCCATTTGTTGACATCACGTGGTTAGATTCAGATTGTAAATATTATATAAGTTGGGTGTCCACCTTAGAGATAATCACCATATTTATAATGAAAAAATATGATATTAATCATATCATATAATAAAATATAATTTAATGTTACTACTGTAAATCTATATTAAATTATGGGCTCTCATTCAATGCTTTCAGAATCTTTACTTTTTAAAATAATTTTGTTTTTGTATTTTAATATATTTTTATATTAACATATTTTAATGACAGTATATTTATTGAACAAAAATTATTTTATTTATATTAAAAAAATAGTACAAACTTTGCTAAAGTGATTATTTTGAAAGAGTATTAACTTAGACATTATTAAAAACATTATTTTAGCTAAAGTATTTGTATAAATAATGTGAGCCTTTTACCCCGTGTGTCTGTGGAGTAAAAGCCACCTCATAAAATGAACCACTTTTATGATTTATTTTCACACAAAATCTGTTGCTCCATAAATGTTTAATACAAACATATATATTTTTTCTGCAATCATGCACTATGGGAGGAGTGAAAAGCAAATTTTTAAAATTAAAAAAAAAACATTAAAACTTAAAATGAAACTTATCCCATGATTTACTCATTTTTTTCTAACCTTATTAAACGTATGCGTCATCATGTTTGTCAAATTCTTAAATGTAATCAATAAATTTAATTAGAATAATAAGGCACTAGGGCTGTTACCAGTAGAATAAAATCAGTATCAGAGAAGGCATGAATGCAATGTTTCCATCATTTCTATAGGCCTATTCAAAATGTTATATCTAAAACATTAATCTCATAACATCATTTATGAAATTGTAAATGCATTCATGCCTCTTCTGCATGTATAACTAATGCCACTTCAGAGTCAGCTTTGATTTGATCTTACTGGTAACAAACATTATTCTGAATAATGTGAATTTGAATTTATTAATATAATGTAATGTTATTAATGTAATTTAGTAACACAATGAAGTCAGACTATGTGCGGATGTGTGCAGTCTTCACTTGGATTGACCTTTAAAAACCCAATGTAGTCTGGCTGATTCAGTCATATTAAATGGAAATAAAAATATACATTTATTTGACTAGAACAAGACCAGTTCATTTAAATGTTACCACTTGCGGGATATTTTTAACTTATTTGACAAATCATTTTTCCTGCATGATTTTCTATTATGTGGCTCTACGGCTGGATGTTACTGCGGGTTTGGAAGTGACCGTGGTTAAATGCGTAGAGGAAAGGCATTGATGAAGGTAAATGTTATCAACAAGTCCCAGCTGGCATTGCACACATTTATAGCCATATCAAGCCATTAAACAGGAGCAGCGGCATCCAGAATAGGAAGGAGGACACACATTTACCCGTGACCAGTCACGTTATCTTCTATCCACGTCTCGACGAGTATCCTAATAAACATAGTCAGTTGTGTCTTAAAGTCCCACTGAAGTGCCTTGAAACGTGCAGCATCATTCAATGTGTTGATGTAATTTCCACTGAAACAGGAAGACAGGGCGGGACGTATAATAAAATAGCCAATAGCGTTTAGTTTATATCACAGCTCGTCCAAAGCCGTTGAGCTCGGTAAAGCTGCAGTTTCCTCCTAATCTCTAACAGTTTCTCCTCCATATCGCTTTGAAATATCATTCTGTGCAGAATTCAAACGGGTCGATGCGTTTTCTGGTCTGCACCGACTCTATCACATGATCCGCTCTGATTTTAGCTGTAGCTTCAGCGCCTGTTTATAATATAGGGGGCGGGGCTTCGGATTCTAGAGTGCATTTGATTGGACAGAAAATCTGATGAGAAGCTGAAATGCAGAGTGATGTCATCAAAATCATTGATCCTTATTGGTGGAAGTGAGAGACTAAGTTTTGAATGCTTATATCTTCTAAATGTGAATTTTGTCATTGTTTTGGAGCACACTAACTTATAACAGTAAGGCTAACATATTCATACTAAAAGCCAAAAAACTTCCATTTTGATTTCATGGGAAAGTCCATAAATGAACAAACAGTTGAGGAATAAAACGCATGTGTAACCGTATAGTGGATCCGTGCATTCAGTCTTAAAGTGACAGCAGCCTAATATTCCTGCTGCTCTCTGTGTTTTTAATGTTAAAAATCTCTCTCTGCTCTTGACGGAATAACTTTTGTAATTAATCTATATTTAATTTATAGTGACTATGTAGTGTTATTTTACATTTGATTGGCCTACTTTAATTTCTGTACCTGAAAATTGTGAATTTTCACTGGTATCTAAAATGTTGGTGTCTACTGGTTTCATGGCCGGTAAAAAATATTTATAAATAAATTTTCTTCAGTCACCATCCATTGGCAGGTGTGGCAAAAAGTTAGTTTTAGGCCCTGACTGCGAATATTACTTTTTGTGTCCTAAAATGTATTAAAAAAAATGTATGACTTATGATCACAAAAAACATCCTCTTCCTAACAAAACAATACAAAATCTACTACATGTAGTCAAAGTTTAACGTTTTTGAAAGGTGCCTATTTGGCAATTTTCACCACTTGGGGGATGATTCAATACATTTATTGAATCAAAAAAAAAAAAAAGAAGAGAAAAAGGTATTTATGGCACTTTTTTTATTAACTTAAAGTTTCAAACTCAAACCCAGATTTTTTATAAATGTATTAGTTATTCTAACCCACAATATTTACATGTGTAATAGTGTCTCACTCCTGAATGACAACTCATAAATTCTTCTAAATAAATTTCCTTGCACATAAATAATTCTGGTTCATTCACTCCGAGTTCTCCATCAGTGACAGTACATGGGAATACTTCCTCACACAGGGATATACAGCACTCGAGTGAAACACTGGCGATTCCAGCAGCCGCTCCTCACGCTCTGTTTTCCAGAAGAGCCTGGAAGTCCGGTGAACAAACCAACTTGTGTTTAACGTGTCCCAGCACTGACAGGTCTCCCCTTCTGCCCTCGGTATTTACTGAGACCAGCTCCTAGAAAAACACAGAGACAGAAACAGAAAAGCATGTAATCAGACAGATTAAGAAGTGTATAGATTGTGTGTACAGATTCAGACCCAATTTCATGACATTGTTTGGCCTTTGAACTTTGGGTCTACAAATGCTGTCATAACACCTTCACTCCAGCAGTCGGCAGTGATTCTCCACCAAACGATCAGATTAGCAGCCTACATACATATACGCTAATCCTGATATGATTTGAAAATGCTTTTTTTCTCTACTTTGTCCTCAGATAAATGTGAAAACGCAGTTTTTGTATTGCAGTGTGGACCGAAAACATTTGGAATATTTGAGGTATCTGAAAACAATGACGCATATTGTACCCATAGATATCCATGTTTATATACTGGTATGTGATGTTTACTTTCAGTGTTGCTAAAGATACATGTTACTTCATACAATCTTCATATGACATTGCGAAGATGAAAGGAAATCTACTCACAAATGCTGTTCTGCATCAACACATGAGTGTGATTGTTTTAGACCAGACATGGAGTGGCGATTGAGTGCGACCCGATTGCACCAGTGAGTGGTGGGATATTTTGCTAATAAAATGATTGTGTCAGAAGAACAGCGAGAATTGAGAAGAATAGAAAAGAAAAAGAAGAAAAAAAATGAGAAGAATAGCACAAGAACTTTATAATGCTGGTCTCTCATATCATCTCAGTGAGCTTTTATTACATTTTACGCATGCGCAGTAAGATGATTTTAGCATTTTCCGATGTTTCAGTGTGGACGAGCAACTTTTGTCAAATGCTTTAACCAGTGTGGATGGAGAGCGTTTTAAAATGAATGTATCCAGATCAAGTCAACAATAGTAGCCTCAGTCAACAATCAAGCAGCCTTTAAAGGGGCCATAACACACACAGTTTCTGCCAGTCTCATGTTAATCTTGAGTACCTATAGAGTAGTGTTGCATCCTTCATATCTCCCAAGAGTCTTTAGTTTTATCTGTCTTTTATAAATATGATACGCTGTATCGATTCTTTCAGAAAACAGCCGAGCTCGTGGAGGCGTGCAGTGGGCGGAGCCACACACACACACACACACACACACCATGGCATTATCCCTGGATAACTTTCGATTCACTATACATTCATGTTGTTCACATTATATGCACTTACACGCCGATCGCCAACAAAACACACACATTTGATGCAGTTTCACTCACCGCCTGAGGTTTCCACTCATGACCAGGAACAAACACACACACTTGCAGAACTCCGGAAAAACAAACTGCATCCACTGTTCCCTTAACGCTGGGTGATTTGGGAAGCTGAACAAGGTTATCTTTCCCTCACAACCAGAAACACACTTTAAAAGTACACTTTAGTGACATTGTTGATTTTGTGGTCTAAAAACACAATGCCAGCGCCGCCAACGGCTCCCGTAACCCGAATGAAGCTCGTTGATGGGCGCGCTCTTGCTCCCGCTCTGGTTGATGTGTGTGTGTGTGTGCACGCTCATCCGGGAGAAGTGCCAATACAAGCAATTCTGCCCTTTATGACATCATACAGGGCCATACTCGGAAAAAAACCTTCCGAAACTTGTTCGAATCCTGAAGGAGTGTATTTGGCACAGAAAGAAGTCCAACTCGTTTTTTTTTTTAAACTTTGTCCATGTTTAGCATGAGAATCAACTCTTTAACAGTGTAAATAAGTCAGAATGCATGAAATAGCATTACCCTTTAAACAAACTATATATGTGCAGTCATATTTTCCACTGTTTGCCGAATTTTCTGGGGGCAATGGCTATGTTTCCATCAAAGTTCCAATTTAACTTAAGTGCAAGATTGGAATATAGCATAAAACATTTGTGAATAAAGCAGCGTTTCCATCCCATGTGTTTAAGAGGACAAAATCACTTCCTGGGAAATTGGTGCAACATTTCTGTAATAAAAATGGAAGTTGCTGCTATTGGTCCACTGGTTTATCCAGTTTATCCAATCACATCCTCTGTTGAGGCAAAGTCATGTGAGTTTTTCATTGGGCATGGAGGGATTTATTCAGTAAATGTGTTTCCATCATAGTTTATGCACGTCTTCTGAACAAAAAAAAAAAAAAAAAAAAAAATTCACCTCAATTGAGCTTTATGCACATTTTTACTATTTTATTATTCAGTCTTTGTTTCTCTGTACAGCAACCTTGACTTTGGAAAAGTCACTTTATAAGTAAAATGTATTATTACTATTAATTTATTTGCATTTGGCGTTTACATCCTGTTTTTTTATGCGATATCCCAAAATTTGCATTAAAAAAAAGGTGGATAGAAACATAAATAATCTTTGTAAAATGGCTGATAAGGTGTGGTCACATTAACAAAATGTTGTATTCACTGGGGGCAGTCATGGCCTAATGTTAGAGAGTCAGACCGGTAACCTGAAGGTTGTGGGGTCGATTCTCAAAACCGGCAGGAAATGACTGAGGTGCCCTTGAGCAAAGCACCTAACCCACAATCGCTCCCCGAGCGCCACAGCAAAAATGGCTGCCCACTGCTCCGGGTGTGTGTGTTCACTACTCACTACTCCTAATGTTTATGCACTAACTTGGGTTGGGATGGGTTAAATGCAGAGAACAAATTCCAAGTATGGGTTACCATATGGCCTTCACATGTTACTTTCACTGTCCTAATGAGTGTAACTGACCTGCAGGAAGGCGCAGGGAGTTCCCAGGGCCACATCCAAGGTGACGTTACCCAGAATAAGCTGCACTTTGCCTGACTTCCTTACGAGCATCTTTCCCACCAAACCCTCCTGTAGATCCTTAAGACAACAGCTGTTCTCTTCTTGAGACTCGTCCTGACACACAAACACACAGGAGGACAAAAAACATATTGAGCATATGCAAAAACGACATGACCATGTGATCTAAATCTAGCCAGTGGCAACCTGTGTCTCGGTCTTCTGCATCATGGTCTGTCCGTCACTGGACTGCACCTCTGTTTTGGTGGGCCGGACGTCACTGGTGGGTGGCTGGCCTGGCAGCGAATCAGGGAGCTGCATGAAGAGAAGCTCCTCCTCTTTGCAGTGATTCCACACCTCCAGTAAATCAGGCAGCAAATCAGGTTCGGGCAAGGGTGGCGGTCTGAACATAGTCTCCGCATTCTTGGCTTCAGGAATATCCAATGGCTCCTGTTTGACTGAAGGAAGAAGAGGTGGGATGAATAATAGAGAAAGAGTTGTCACTCTTCAATTCTGTGTAATGAATGCTCACTAAATATCTTATTTCTTGTCTACAGGTGTATCACCAGTGGTTGACAGCAACAAAGTACTTTCACTTTGTTACTGTACTTACTTAAAATTTTCAAGTACTTTATTGGACTATTTTTAATTTGGAAAGCTATGTCACTACATTCCAAAGCACAATGTAGTACTTTTTACTCTACATTCCATAAAAACATGTCGTTCCTCATTATTTTGCCCTGAAGTCATCACCCGTGTCCGATTCATGAACGAGATGATTCTTCCAACTGACCTGTTAAATCAGTTCGCAAATCGCACTAAATGATTCATTTGTGAATTGGACCAATCAGACTGCATCACAGGCTGTGTTTGAAATCGCCCCCTATACCCTCATTCACTATTCCCTACATTACTCCACTAATACAGTCCATGATGATGATTCAGCTGTGCCATCTTCTGGTCAGAGTGAGAATTCTGAGAAAACTGTCACGGTGCATTATGGGTATTCTCTAGCTGTTGAGCATACATCGGGTTGTACACTCATTAGTGCATTGTGGGACTGAATGAGTACACTCGATAACGTCCACTATGGTTTTGGACACCACTATAAATGGCTGTTCCCTCAAATACTGCCCTTGTGATGTTGGTTTTCTTACTGTGGTGTCGGCATAATACTCCTTCCTTATGCTGGCTACTTGAAAAATTCATAATTCGTAATGATGTCAGACTGAGCTGTAACCTATTTAAGCTCTATCTGTGTGTCTGGTACATTATATCCCCCATGTGTTTTGAGCAGTAGGATGGAGTATATAAAAATGCAAAATAAATAAACATTCAATAAATACTTTTTACTTTTTTTAGTGAATTTGTGGCGAAATTTCACAGGCCAAAAAGGTCTATTGTCAATAGTGGAGGGATGTATGAAGCTCAGCTTACACAAAAGTCCCTTTCAAACCAAGCAGCTTTCTGTTTTTCCAATGCCACCAATTCAAATGACCAACTTGAACACAAGTGAAATCTGCGCAGGGAACTTTTTCACCCTCATCTGAAACTCCCGAACATGCGGATTCCTGACTGACTAACAGCATCGGCCATCTTAGTTTGTGCCGTCGCTCCTACCCTTGACTTCAGCTCCGGTGCTGATTGGTTCAGGATCTGAAGAGGTCTTCTCAGTGAACTCCTGTTTGAAGACCCATCCGGACACAGCCAGCGGCAGCTGCACAGGACAGCTTCCTCTTTCACCTGTCAGGTGAGGGTCATCCAGAAACTACGGCACACACAATCAAAGTCTTGTGGGTGAGGTATCATTTTCTAAGTTGAGCAATTGGCAATATTTGCATTTGAGAGAAACACACAATACAAAAAAGGTGAATTAAATAAATATATTTTGTATAAAGAAAATTAAGCCTATATTTACACAGTTTTTGCATTACGACCTTTGCCCCAGTAATTGCCATCATTGTAATGCATCAGGTCATTTTACTTTTGATTTTTATTTTGTAAGTCCCATTATTTTCAGTGGTGATTCTCATGGCTAAATTTACTGGAGTTTTTTTCTTTTTAAATTTAAATCTATGAAAAGAAGTACAAGTAATGCTATAATTATGTATGATATTTAAATTTAAACAATATATTATTTTCATTGTATTAAAGTAATGCAATGTTATTGCAGTAATGTGAATTCAGAAGAAAAATGATAAATTATCATAAAATTAATGTCTCAATGCAAAAGATCTTAATGGACCTAAAATGAGCTTTATTTTCTTAAAGTAAAACAGAATTTTTTTATTTCTTCTTTTTGATTTTGGGCTGTAATATGACCAGGTGCAGGTTCTGCACAGATTTGATTAGTTATTTCTAGTTAATAAGTGGTTATATTTGTTTTTGAAAACATACATTGTCAAACTGTTCAAAAGTTATTAGCAAAAATAGCCATTTTTTCAAAATCTCATGACCTGTAGGTGGCGCTGTACCCAAATTCGGCACGGACCTTCAAATTATGGTTCTGAAGAAGCGCACCAATTTTCATTTCGATTGATCAAAGTTTTGCCGAGATACAGCCTTTGAACCAATTTTGGTTTGTCGACATTAGCTGCGTTTCCATTACCCTGCAAACTGCGCAAATTTAAATTGCTTATTGAAAATATGCCCAATGGAAACATATCAATTTCGCCAAAACTCCCATGTATCACAAAAATGTTTTACAATCGAGGTTATTTTTCAGGCAATTCGAAAAAGGAATATTTCGCAAAAATGCAATGGAAACAGTTTTTTGGCATTTACAGGTTACCTGGCGTACATAAAAGTCGATCATTCTTTAAAGAGGGTGCGGTATGTCTGGACACGAAGACGAGACAGAGTTCTTTATTAAACTCATAAAAGACAAAAGAATTACGGGAATACTGGATTCTAAACAACAAAGAAATTCCAAAATGTATCAAGACCTTGAAGGAGATATGAGGGAGAAACACCTCACACGTGGCCGCTCCCAAGTATAACGGTCTTTCCTTGCCATTAATGCTTAGATAACACACCTTTGATTAAAAATAATGGCTAGTGCAGTGGCTGGGATATACGTAAACCTACCAACATCCGTCACCATGAGTTTTGGAATGACTTATCGCAAGAGGAAAAATTTAATTTAAGTCGCATAAGATCGGTTAATGGAAACGCCGTCATTTCGACATTTAGAAAATATCTCAAAAGTTTTGCACAAATCTGTAACGGAAACGTAGCTATTGTTAAGTTGGCGGCATCAGGTTTAATTGCAAGGTAATAAGCTGCTATATTTATTTTTGAAAACATACATTGTCCTTCTCAAGTTTGCGCAGGATTTCTTTAGTCTCCTCTTCGGTCTCTCTCTCCTTTTTGATGTTGATGATGGGCGAAGGGCCAGTGTTTGGCGTTTCTCTGGCGTCATCGTATACACCTAATCAAATAGAAAAAATAAGACAGCACTGAGACAAAAAGACAAGAAAATGCTAATATTTAACATTAAACTATTTTTTTTAAATCATAAAACAGACTACACCCTAGATATTAACCCCAACATTCTGATTACTGAATGATCAATATAGCCATTTCCATTCTTTAATTCACTATTTCTCCACCTCATTCTTGAATATTTGGTTACTGGAGTCAAATGTACCATATAACAGTATTATCATTTGCCATTATTTTATAGAGATTTCACTCTCAAAGAGCAGTTTCTGTCCAATTAAAACATTGATCATTGTATTCACGTTCATGACTTCCAAGCCTGGAAAGCATTATAAAATTCCCTAATAATTCCAGGTTTTCCATGAACATTAAAACCCTGGTTCAGAGACCTTGTATATATACACAATGCCATTCGAAAGCCTGTGGTCAGTAAGATTTTTTTTAGGAAATTAATACTTTTATTCAGCAAAGGCGCATTAAATTGATCAAAATTGACAGTAAAGACTTTAATGAATTTTGTATTCCTCAAAGTATCCTGGGGGAAACTATCACAGTTTCCATAGAAATATGAAGCAGCACAACTGTCTCTAAAATTGATAATAATAATAATAATAATAATAATAATAAATGTTTCTTGAGCAGCAAATCATCATATTAGAATGATTTCTGAAGGATCATGTGACACTGAAGACTGGAGTAATGATGCTGAAAATTCTACTTTGATCACAGGAATAAATGACATTTTAAAATATATTACAATATAGTTGTTGTAGTAGTAAACATAATTATCATCAACAATGGTGTCATATTGCTGTTGCTGCTGAGCTGATGTTTAAATCAGTCAGCTTCTCAAAGGTGTGTGTCTCAGTGATTTTACTGCTGTTAAGAGCTGATGTTGTTGAGCACATCACAAAATGCTTTAATGACATTTAGTGTCACTGATACCATATTCTGGCTCAAATCACAGTACTTGGCCTAGCGATTTTTCAAATCATCTCCCAAAGACCTGCTTTACCTTTCCTCTTGGCCATCATCTCAGCAGGACCCTGCTCAAAAATAGAATGAGACTGGATGACCTCAGGGCGACCTCGGCCCCTCCCTCGGCCGTCCCGCTGCCGACCTCGATCAACATCCTTCTTATCTCGTCTCTTTCCTTCATCAGCTTTTAATCTGTGGCAAAGAATCACTTGTAAGTAACAGTCAACAATGAATAATGAACTGATGGTAAATGGACACTATTTATAAAAGAGTCCATCACTTACTCCTCTTTTGATTTTCGACCAATAATATTGGGGGTGAAGGTTTTCTGCAGGACAAAGAACAACACACTTGAAATTGAATCTGAAATGATTAGTAGTGACTAGCATGTTCAGCTATGAATGGTAACCTTTTTGACGCCTCCTAACGTGAGGTCTCTGGAGCGCATTGTGGGGAGGCGTCCCGGAGAGATGGAAGCGGGCAGCCGGCGGCCCATCGGCAACCCTCTGGCTCCCCCTACCTGCGGCGTCCGTGGAGGCCCACTGGGGTCACCAGAGCTGTCCATTCTCACTAACCCAAGGAAAGAGATGTTAAAAAATCACTGCAAACGTCAATATGTCAATTAAATGAAACGAGCATATGCAACCGGTCCTACTTGCCAACAAGGACACTAAAGACGGCAGGCGCTAGCGTCAGTCGCTAGTGCGCCTCTTGAGGCCAGGGGAGTGAGGTTTACACGCACAGCTCTTATTAGCCTACATCCGTTACACATATATAAAATTGGTTTGTTCAAACACTTATGACAAATTAACAGCTTTATCCGCCTTATTCCTGACGAGCCTACTGCGCTTTGAATTATGGGTGGCACCTTTTTTTTTGTTTACAATATATGGTGTATTTGAGTTCTTCAAGCCTTCTCGGGTATTTTCATAATAATAAAGTATATTATAATGCAGTGCTAATCGACATAGACTTCATCACTGACTGTATAGAATACTATAAAATAATTCGTCTGCCTCATCCTGTGATAAGAAGCCACGTCAGCTCACAAAAAGTAAATATCAAACACTCGACTGACGATATGAAGTGAGTTAAAACATGTTATTAAACGGTCTTTTTTTTGTTTTTTCAAACGCACGTTATAAGCGACTCAAACTCACAGTGCTTTCAGACGGAGCAGCGTTTACTGCTGATCACAGAGCCGCTCTTCACTAACACACTGGGCATATATTTATTTCATTAAAATTGCAGCCTTTGCGCTTTCATAATTGCACATAAGCCAAATGACAATTGCGGTTCGATTTCTATTAATCGTGCAGCCCTATTACACACATTTGAGTGTGTTGAAAGTTATGTTATAATGCTACTCTGTGCGTTCGCTCGGCGCTACTATGAGACACTTGTTCACACTGCAGAAAACTAGATCGATATTAGGCATGGTAAAACATGGTACTTGCGGTAAATCGAGGGTAACGCGGGTATGATGTCATTAATAGGCGACGCACGGACACGGTCCGTGTCCTGGTTAAAATTGCTTATTTCTCTGGATTTAAACATTCTTGGAAACATTTGGGATAATGTCAACAAAATATATACCACTGTTCGAGTGGTTTTTGTATATTTTAATCCAAAAATCTTACATATTGTGCCTTTAACATCACAGCGCTTGAGTAGTAGCCACGCCCACATGATTTACATTTGACCAATCAAATGTTGATATTCAAATTAAGTGGTGTTATTACAACATTTCAAGACCACCCACCATTATCGCAAAAAGCTTATTTGTCCCATTTTAGCTGATATCCCACTTTTGCTAACTTTACCCTACCGATGAGTATGCGACTTCCGACGCAGCCACACACACACACGTATTAATGTATATATTTAAATATTAGGCTACAACTTATAAAAAATTAAATCTCAGGGGAAAGTTTCATTAAATTGCTTCTGATGTCCTAACGTTACTTGGCCATTATTGCGAACCTTTACAGTCTTATTGGGGAACTACGTGTGGTAAAAGATCTAGTTTTGGTGTTATTATGCTGGAATGCCAATAACATTTCCCATTATGATGGTTTGGGATTGATCCCAGATTCTCACTGACATTCTGTGCAAACTGTGAAGAACAGTCGTTAAAGATTTAGGACTACAATACTGACATGCCACGATACTCTGAACATTCAGTCGCACACACATTAATAGATGTGAAATACACATTTACAGCAAACACCGGCACTTCCACGCTTCCCAACACATGGCGAGACACAAACACACACAGTGAGATCCATGACAGTGCACTTACCAGAGCGCTCACTCCAGTGCAGAGATTCTTCAAATACGGCCTCAAATATAGATAGATGACAGGCAAGATCGAGATTTTAGTTATAATGATGATGAAATGTAAAGCAAGTTTGTTTAAGGCGGAGTTTCACGTGCAATGACACTTTGACCCGTGTGACGAAAAGATGATGTGATTGGTGAGCGTCAACTCTGCACCACTTTGCGCAGATTTTTTAACCCCTCAAAGGGATGGTTCACACAAAAATTAAAATTCTGTCATCATTTACTCACCCTCAAGCCATCCTAGGTGTATATGACATTCTTCTTTCAGACGAATACAGTCAGAGGCTCTTCCAAGCATTATAATGGCTGCCCAAAATTTGAAGCCCAAAAAAGTGCATCCATCCATTGTAAAAGTGCTCCACACGGCGGACCGCCTTCCGTATTCAACTTACAAAAAAAGCGTAACTGCCGCTACGATGACGTCGGACGTAGCGTAAGCGTTTTGAACTGTGAGAGGCGTTACACTTTCTTAGTAAGTTGAATACAGAAGCTAGATATTTGACTTTATAACGTGTTAAATATGGAGATTTTTCTTACACAAACACATTGATTAGCTTTAGAAGGCCTTTATTAACCCCCGGAGCCGTGTGGAGCACTTTTATAATGGATAGATGCACTTTTTTGGGCTTCAAATTTTGTTTTGGGCTTCAAATTTTGGGCTGCCATTATAAAGCTTGGAAGAGCCAGGACATTTTTTAATATAACTCTGATTGTATTCGTCTGAAAGAAGAATGTCATATACACCTAGGATGGCTTGAGGATGAGTAAATAATGGGGTAATTTTCATTTTTGGGTGAATCTCTTTAACTGTCACACCCCTTTTTGAGCGTAGACATGATGCATTGTAATTCATGAATGCTGGAATACAGACCTAAGGTTGGTCTCTTTTTAAAGAAGACACACAGTGAAAACGTTATAGAAGTTTAGGTTTACTGTAAAGCAAATGTACTGTACTAAACATTTTTATTTTGAACAAAATATATATTTTACAAAATAATTTTTACTCTGAAATTGTTATAAAATCAAAGCCATATATCCAACCAAGTTGTGTTCCAAATTGGAAGCTGATATCACACAAATTGAAGTTCCTATGAGATCTTGTTTAGGCGTAATACCAAAAAATAGCCACCGGGTGTCATCCACATTCCATTGATTTTTTTTTTTTTTTTGATGCATTCTCCTGTAACAATATAAAATTTTAAATCACAAAACAGTCTTTAAATATGGAACCTTTAGCCTCAGACCTTCCAATGATCTGTGTTTTGTCAAGATTAGAAAAAAATATAAAATAGTTAAAATAAATGTTGTAATATGAAACATGACACGAGACGAGACCGCTAAAAGGTTTTAAAGTACAGTTTCCATGATAACGCAATGTCCCAAAACAGGTTTCACCCAAGTGTGCCGAACAAATCCTGAAAAGTGAAGCCAAAACGTTTCAATCGCAGTATAGCTCATAAACCCCGCCCTCTCCATGCAGGACATGATACAAACTAAACAATGAAATTACACTTCAAATATTTTTTTTCCAAAGATGGTTTCTGTCATTTTAGGTAGTTGATGTATTTTCATGTGTTCGTTTTTTAAAAATAAGTTTTAGTTATTTGATGCATTAAATAAGGGGGTGTGACGTTATGATTGACAGCTGAGATTGACAACTTCTCTGAGCGATTCTGCAGGAGTGTGGGCGGGGCCTTGATACCGCGGCTGGACTTCACGCTCACTACTCAACAAGCTCGGGCTCCAAGATGTCAGCACCATGTTTGGACATTGGCGGCTTCACTTCTCTACAATGGAAGAGAGTGAAGGTGCGTCGTCCATATTTTTTTACAGTCTATGTTTTTCACGGTATGAATTTTGAGTTTTTAAGCTTTCGAATGATACTTAATTTATGATGATTACTAAAATATGTGACAGGGAAAAAGCAAAGTCCGTTTAAAGGCACAATATGTAGTTTTTCACCACTAGAGATCACCTATTCAAAACAAAGGTGTAGCTTGATGACGCCGAGATTGAGCGCGGATTCATGGGAGATGTCGTCTTCACCTCACAGCCGGTGGAAAAGAATCAGGACGGGACTCGTTACTGTAGTATGAAGCAGAGCAGGGCCGAGTGCTGTGGAGCTGAATGAGGCGCTGGAGCGATTGCTAATGAGAGACGAGCGCGACACACGGCTCGAGAGCAGCGGAGCTTTTATTCTGCTGCAGACATGCACTTCCGCTTCTTCCGCTCATGCGTATGTGGGGGAACGCAGCGCTGTTTTATCATATTACACACATTTGAGTGTGTTGAAAGTTATGTTATAACTTAAGTGTGTTGGTTGGGGGTGAGTGGGACAATGGAAAATGGACAAAAAAGTAGTTTGTCTATAAAATTATGGTTTTCTTTACTATTTAAATGCACATTTCTTTTAGAAATTGATAGATGTATATACTTGGGACTCACATTAAACAGTTCATCATACAGGTAAGTTCAGCTCTGTTGTCAGAAAGTCTGTCATAGGAACCAAAGTTGTTTTCCATGTATGCTGTTGCACGCAGGAAGACAGGATGGCAAACTCATTTATCAAAATCATTTAATCCCTATCGTTCCCTATAATTTGGCTAACTCATCCTCACTCTCATCACATGGAAGAGCTAACTCTGCACTCTTCCCATTGCCCTTTCCGTAAATATTGCTGTATTCATTTTCTGAAAAGCAGAAATAATTTTGTTACTTATACATAAACACAACTATACTACAATAAACACTTTAAATAAATAAATAACTGCAATCATATTGTTGATGCTACTATCTATAAAAAATCCCAATGGGAAAATACATTATTGCAATTTCACTGTGGGACAGCGTTGCCATATGGAAACATTGAAATTTTCTCAATTTACAGTAAAACTGTTAGACAAAGTTGATTTGTGAATAAAAATATCTAATTTACTTATCAAAGATGCTGCAAAAAAATCCCCCTTGAGAAGAGATGTTTAGAAATGAGGTTAATAGAGCAATTTCTGGAGCACTTCAACTTCCGTGTGAAGGTGACCGGGGGAAAGAGAGTTTTGGAGGGACATTCTAATGTCATTTTACATAAAAACAGCACATCATTGGCTGTTTTTTGACTCCTTTTTAATTCCCATAGCGCAATTTATTGTATTTTTTCTGAATAACATGGAAATTAGTAGAAACTAATTGTTGCCATATGGCAACGCTGTACCATAGAGGGCTAGTGGTATTTGGATATTTTAATTCAAAAATCTTATATATTGTGCCTTTAAGACAAGTCATTTCACTCGGCGGCCATCTTTGAAACGCCTCTCGGGCATGCAAGTGCAGCTCCTATCTCTTTGAACAGGGAAACATCAAATTCTCCAAAACTGTTCGCCAAGCTTACAATTAAATTTCATATTTGAAACCACCAATGAAATCTGACAACAACTGTCTCATACATTTTCTTTCTAAACGCTCGAATCATGACAAAAAACTGAATTTTTCAGCCTGGACAAAGCTAATGCGCATGCGCAGTCCTAAACGCGCGTCTCAGAATACTGCCTGTTTCTATAGCAACCGGAGCATCTAACTGCAACTGCAGTGATGCGATGACTTTACTAATCAACGATTGGCTCTTTCATTTAGAAGGCGGGGCTTATTCGCCATATTGGGCGTTTCTCCCATTCATAAGTAATCGGAGTGAACCGTCTTCCTATAAAGTCTTTGGAAAAAGGCAATAAAAAAAGAGAGCTAAGCCTCCCGCTAGCGGGATGGCGACAGTTAAAGGCATAGCACGACTCCTATTTCAAAGTAAAATTTTATAGTAGGCCTAAATGTAGTACTTCAGTAGCAACCTCACCTTTCTCTTGATAGAAAGTTACTAATCACATATTGGATATATATCTGGATTGGGCTGATTTTTAAAACAACAAATATAACATATTACAACAATTAAGTTAAACTGTATCCTTAGTATATTATTATAACGTGTAAAGAAACATATTAAGGATAATTCAGCAAATGTAAACATTTTGAAACCTCCCAGCCAACACATGAAGAACAAGAAAATACATATTAGTTTGACTCTATAGCAGGCCCGGTTCCAGAATCAAATCACTGATGGTGCTTCTGAAATTACTGAGGGCGCTCTAGTAAAGTGCAGATAGGCTAAGCAACGGCTCCACCATAGCAGTGTACAGTGAGAAATTTACGATTATTTACAAGTCATCACTTTTACCAATAATTAGAATTTCAAAAATATTTTGCTACAAATGTTTGTCTATTAATCTATTAGTCTGCCTTTACATTGCTTTAATGTGTTACTAGTATTTTAACATGTCATCTTCCTGAGAACCAGAAAAAAAGGTTTTGTGAATTTAGATTTTTTTTAGGTCATTACATTGTTTGACAAATGGATATAAAATAAAATTAAAAAAAATCCTATGTTACAGTGGGGAGAACAAGTATTTGATATTCTGCCGATTTTGCAGGTTTTCCTACTTACAAAGCATGTAATGTTTGTCTGTAATTTTTATCATAGGTACTCTTCAACTGTGAGAGACGGAATCTAAAACAAAAATCCAGAAAATCACATTGTATGATTTTTAAATAATTAATTTGCATTTTATTGCATGACATAAGTATTTGATCACCTACCAACCAGTAAGAATTCCGGCTCTCACAGATCTTATAGTTTTTCTTTAAGAAGCCCTCCTGTTCTCCACTCATTACCTGTATTAACTGCACCTGTTTGAACTCGTTACCTGTATAAAAGACACCTGTCCACACACTCAATCAAACAGACTCCAACCTCTCCACAATGGCCAAGACCAGAGAGCTGTGTAAGGACATCAGGGATAAAATTGTAGACCTGCACAATGCTGGGATGGGCTACAGGACAATAGGCAAGCAGCTTGGTGAGAAGGCAACAACTGTTGGCGCAATTATTAGAAAATGGAAGAAGTTCAAGATGACGGTCAATCTCCCTCGGTCTGGGGCACCATGCAAGATCTCACCTCGTGGGGCATCAATGATCATGAGGAAGGTGAGGGATCAGCCCAGAACTACAAGGCAGGACCTGGTCAATGACCTGAAGAGAGCTGGGACCACAGTCTCAAAGAAAACCATTAGTAACACACTACGCCGTCATGGATTAAAATCCTGCAGCGCACGCAAGGTCCCCCTGCTCAAGCCAGCACATGTCCAGGCCCGTCTGAAGTTTGCCAATGACCATCTGGATGATCCAGAGGAGAAATGGGAGAAGGTCATGTGGTCTGATGAGACAAAAATAGAGCTTTTTGGTCTAAACTCCACTCGCCGTGTTTGGAGGAAGAAGAAGGATGAGTACAACCCCAAGAACACCATCCCAACCGTGAATCATGGAGGTGGAAACATCATTCTTTGGGGATGCTTTTCTGCAAAGGGGACAGGACGACTGCACCGTATTGAGGGGAGGATGGATGGGGCCATGTATCGCAAGATCTTGGCCAACAACCTCCTTCCCTCAGTAAGAGCATTGAAGATGGGTCGTGGCTGGGTCTTCCAGCATGACAACGACCCGAAACACACAGCCAGGGCAACTAAGGAGTGGCTCCGTAAGAAGCATCTCAAGGTCCTGGAGTGGCCTAGCCAGTCTCCAGACCTGAACCCAATAGAAAATCTTTGAAGGGAGCTGAAAGTCCGTATTGCCCAGTGACAGCCCCGAAACCTGAAGGATCTGGAGAAGGTCTGTATGGAGGAGCAGCCAAAATCCCTGCTGCAGTGTGTGCAAACCTGGTCAAGAACTACAGGAAACGTATGATCTCTGTAATTGCAAACAAAGGTTTCTGTACCAAATATTAAGTTCTGCTTTTCTGATGTATCAAATACTTATGTCATGCAATAAAATGCAAATTAATTACTTAAAAATCATACAATGTGATTTTCTGGATTTTTGTTTTAGATTCCGTCTCTCACAGTTGAAGAGTACCTATGATAAAAATTACAGACTTCTACATGCTTTGTAAGTGGGCAAACCTGCAAAATCGGCAGTGTATCAAATACTTGTTCTCCCCACTGTATATCCTATATCCTCTGCTCTATAGAGGACACCAGAACCCATTTATTGAGAAAATTAAAAGACATGAGTAGGCAAAAACTTTTTTTTTATTCACCAATCAATTTTTATGCTTCAAGCTTTTTTTATCCAAACTTTATATAAAAGTTTGGATAATTATCCAAAATTAAAATTAATTAATTAAAAATTAATTAAAAAATCACATAATTTTACTTTATGCAATATGTGTTAACATGGCCATAAATGCCATTCCCATTCTGTGCAATGCATCTATACACTGTATCTAATATGCATATTAATGTGTTTTTGGGACAATATGTAATGTAAAAAGATGTGTAATAATGGGAGTAATAAATGGGAATATTTTAATAAGAATGTCTCATATTTCATAAGAATATCCAGACTTAAAACTGTGTATGTTGTCAGAGAAATTCGCTAAAATATAATGTCCTCTACAGAGGCAAAACATTCTGGGTCTCAGGAGGATATTTATGCCTCGAGCAGAGTGAATCCAGCATTTATATTTAGATGTCATTTCCGAAACTTTGCAGCATGCAATTGGCTGTCAGTCCTCTTAGCAGCATGAAAATCAAGTTTTATTCAATGGAATTTATAGACTGTAGCCTCGAAAGCGAACCAAGACCGCTACAATCAATAAAATGCTGTTGCTTTGTCAGTTCATCGCGATCTCACAAAGTTCCGTTATAACATGGAAGCCCGTTTCCGCCACAATTGAGTAAAAATATATAATTCTTTAAGTCATAATAATAAGAAACTTTCTCGTAATAATGACTTAACATCTCATAATAATGAGAAACTTTATCATAATAATGAGAAACTGTCATTACGACGCATTGTGCGCTTGCGCCATGCTATCTACTGAGGCGCCGGTGTTGCTGATGCTGATTCATGCAAACAGTGGGCCTCCGTCGAAGCCCATTTCCTATGGAAGCCCATTTCCTGCACATAAGAAAAACATACTTAAGTCATAATTTCAAAATCGAAATTATGACATAACTAAGTCGAAATTATGACTTGCTGCTCATTGATCACATTAAGGAGTATTTTAACTGTGGTTTTAGCTACTAATGATTAAATTATTGCCTTATTATCTTATTATCTGAATGGCATTGAATAGCCTATCTCTGAGCAAACGCGCTCTTGAGAGGATTTTAAGCAAGAACAAGCTTTGGCGCAGAAAGAACAGAACAGAGGTGCATGAGGTGGCAACATTCATTGAACAACTTCAAACCTCTGGCCAATGTCATGATTATTGATGCGCGCGCGCACGCACACACACTTACACACACACACACACACACACACACACACACACACACACATGTTGGTTGGATAGTGTTGTAACCGACAGGGAAACAGTGAGTTCTGCTGCTGAACAGTTGCAACAGAAATATGAGGTTGTGATCAGGCAGCAGTTTTCATTCAACAGTAAATATAGCTTATACTCCTGTAAAAATGATATTGTATGTTTCAATAAATGGCGCACGTGACAAATTCAACCAGAGTAGCCTATTTAATCAATATCAGAATCAAAAGGAGCTTTATTGCCAAGTAGGCTATGTTTGCACACACAAGGAATTTGTTTTGGTGACAGAGGAAGCTACACAGAGACAACAGTACACAGATAGTAAAATAAAGAATAAAGAATAAAAATAAATTAATAAGATAGCACATATAATGCTTGCTGCCCGCCTCGCTTGATGTGCTGGAAGTTGCTGCCCGCATGTGCAAATTGCGCATGCGTGGATTAAGTCATAATTACGAGAAAATTTCTCATTATTACGAGATATTAAGTCATAATTACGAGAAAGTTTCTAATTATTACGAGAAAGTTTCTCATTATTACGAGATATTAAGTCATTATTACGAGAAAGTTTCTCATTATTACGAGATGTTAAGTCATTATTATGAGAAAGTTTCTCATTATTACGAGATATTAAGTCATTATTATGAGAAAGTTTCTCATTATTACGAGAAAGTTTCTCATTATTACGAGATGTTAAGTCATTATTACGAGAAAGTTTCTCATTATTACGAGATATTAAGTCATTATTATGAGAAAGTTTCTCATTATTACGAGATATTAAGTCATTATTATGAGAAAGTTTCTCATTATTACGAGAAAGTTTCTCATTATTACGAGATGTTAAGTCATTATTACGAGAAAGTTTCTCATTATTACGAGATGTTAAGTCATTATTACGAGAAAGTTTCTCATTATTACGAGATGTTAAGTCATTATTACGAGAAAGTTTCTCATTATTATGAGATGTTAAGTCATTATTACGAGAAAGTTTCTCATTATTACGAGATGTTAAGTCATTATTATGAGAAAGTTTCTCATTATTACGAGATATTAAGTCATTATTATGAGAAAGTTTCTCATTATTACGAGATATTAAGTCATTATTATGAGAAAGTTTCTCATTATTACGAGAAAGTTTCTCATTATTACGAGATGTTAAGTCATTATTACGAGAAAGTTTCTCATTATTACGAGATATTAAGTCATTATTATGAGAAAGTTTCTCATTATTACGAGAAAGTTTCTCATTATTACGAGATGTTAAGTCATTATTACGAGAAAGTTTCTCATTATTACGAGATGTTAAGTCATTATTACGAGAAAGTTTCTCATTATTACGAGATGTTAAGTCATTATTACGAGAAAGTTTCTCATTATTACGAGATGTTAAGTCATTATTACGAGAAAGTTTCTCATTATTACGAGATGTTAAGTCATTATTACGAGAAAGTTTCTCATTATTACGAGATGTTAAGTCATTATTACGAGAAAGTTTCTCATTATTACGAGATATTAAGTCATTATTACGAGAAAGTTTCTCATTATTACGAGATGTTAAGTCATTATTACGGGAAAGTTTCTCATTATTACGAGATATTAAGTCATTATTATGAGAAAGTTTCTCATTATTACGAGATATTAAGTCATTATTATGAGAAAGTTTCTCATTATTACGAGATGTTAAGTCATTATTACGAGATGTTAAGTCATTATTACGAGAAAGTTTCTCATTATTACGAGATATTAAGTCATTATTATGAGAAAGCTTCTCATTATTACGAGAAAGTTTCTCATTATTACGAGATGTTAAGTCATTATTACGAGAAAGTTTCTCATTATTACGAGATATTAAGTCATTATTATGAGAAAGTTTCTCATTATTACGAGATATTAAGTCATTATTATGAGAAAGTTTCTCATTATTACGAGATGTTAAGTCATTATTACGAGATGTTGAGTCATTATTACGAGATGTTGAGTCATTATTACGAGAAAGTTTCTCATTATTACGAGATGTTAAGTCATTATTATGAGAAAGTTTCTCATTATTATGACTTAAAGAATTATATTTTTTAACCAATTGTGGCGGAAACGGGCTTCCATAGTTATAGAAATGAAGTTGTCAACAATAAATCTCTTACATGTATCGTGTCTTCACTTTGTGTGTTAATGAGAGGTTTCACGAGCCTGCTTAAACTCAGCACTGAATAAAAAACTGCCATTTTGAGCGGTGAGATTCTGACTAATTTAAACACCTCTGATTGGACATCGCGTTCGAGAGATCGCAACAATATCTGTGATTGGCTACATTACTCACCGCTGCAAAAACACGCTGTAAATAGATGCATTTGACGCTCTCCAGAGCGGAACACAAATTTGCAAATCTACCAAATCTGAGGGTGCTTAGCACCCTCTAGCACCCCCGTAGTCCATTATGTCAAGTGTTTTTGTATCAAATTCATATAATTACAGAATATTCCTTATTTAAAAGTTGCAATATAGTCAGAAAACAAACCCAGTTTTGTTTTGGCTTAAAGATTTACATTATTTCATGAATATGAGAACTGGTAAATGTTTTGATCTGTGTTATTGTATGTTTTGCTCATTTTCATTTAGTTTTGAGTGAAAAAATACTTCCATGCATGAACAAATCTGTACATCTCTAAGGCCTTTTGTCTTTGCACATTCTGTCAGGGTCTGGTGTGTTTTAATTATCCACTGTCCTTTAATTACACTTCATCATTCTGAGAGAAGACAGTCATCTTTAACACAAACGAGCGTCGAGTCACACACATCAGTCACAGGCATGTGGTTTATAGTGAGCCTTGAACGTTTGACCTTCAGCGAGCATCAGTGTGTCGTGGCGGTCAGAAGTCGTTGTGTTTGGTGTTTGTCATCTGCTGGCTTTACAGGGATGGGTTTGTGACCATATGGTGCAGCATTTGGTTAGTTCCTCTGTAGGTTGAAGCATCCAAGCGTCCCGTCCTCGAGTTACTCATGCACGAGTGGACGCTGATATCAGGGTAACAGTGAGTTATGGAGGATTTTAGACGTTGGCTCTCAGTGCAGTGGTGACATCCTCCAGTTAACATGCTGCTTATATACGCCAATGATTTAAGTAAAGTCATTTTCATTTCTGTGTGTGCGTGTGTGTGTGTGTGTGTCTGTGTGTGTCTAAGCTCTGTGAATCTCACTCTGAAGTTTGGTTATGAAAACCACATTCAGAGTCTGACAGGAAGCATGCTATATGGATTTACACCCTGATACATGAACACACATTCACTCTGATACATCAAAAGCTTTGTAGGGCAATATAATAATAATAATGATTAATTAGAATTAATTAGAATAATTATTATTAGTAGCAGTAATAGTAGTAGTATCACTCAGAGAGTGAATATAATAATATATGTATATATTATAATTTATATAAATATATTATTATATATTATTTATATATTATATAAATA
Source organism: Coreius guichenoti (assembly GCA_039654105.1). Lineage (NCBI taxonomy): Eukaryota > Metazoa > Chordata > Actinopteri > Cypriniformes > Gobionidae > Coreius > Coreius guichenoti. The sequence goes on along the minus strand of CM077186.1, from coordinate 3,375,435 downwards.
TTTATATTATATTATATGTGAAAAAAATTATATATATATATATATATATAATATTAATATAATAATAATAGTTAGTATTTTTAGAATTATATATATTTATTATATATATTTACATTATATTTTAATAATTATATATATATATATTATAATAAAGATAGTAATATTATTAATAATAACAACAATTATTATATTCTTTAAATTTATTTATTTGCTTTAGTTACCTTTTTACATTTCCTTTGTAACTCATAGACTACTACAAATCATAACATTTATATGTATGAAAAGTAATATTGTCATTACTTAAAGTGACAGTAATATTATAATATTTACCTACAGAAAGGCTTGATCGTAATATTGAGTACAACATGATGAACAGAATGTTTTAATGACCCACTTAAGGGCCAGTAAAAATATTAACCACTGGAACTTAAATACTAACACATATCAAAATATTAATATCTTTGCTTTGATTTAATATTCATTTTTTTATATGGTATTATTAGCTGTGAGGCATAATATGAGTTTAAAGCAAAAGTGTAAGAAAGACCTGAATTCTAGTTATTTTGAACATGTTTAAATGTCTTCAATATGCTATATACTATATATTAACTCTTTCCCTGCCATTGACAGAATTGTTATATGGTAGGGGGCGCTATTACGCATCTGAAAGAGTACAGAATCTCCTGGTCAAAACACATGTGAAGAAGAAGCAGAAACAAGCGATATCATAATCATATGCATATGTAAAATAACACGATCACCAACATTAAACAGCATATAAATCAAAACTGCCTAATGTTACTGAATGAAATGTTGACCCAGGATGAGCTACAGGACTGTGAAGCTTTGGGGTGTTGATGAACTCCATCTACTCCATCTGTGTTTGATCATCGCTCACAATTTTGTCGTGATTCGTGATTTTCTCAGCTTTTTGCTCAAAATGTTGCTTTTTTTTATGAAACTTACCCACATTCAAGTGTTGATAAAAAGATGCATGTGTCACGGTTAGGTTTCTAGTTTTGAGTTCGTTTTTGTGTTCAGTTCATGTTTGCCTGTTACACCCAGTCACCCTATCAAATCTTTTTTTTCCCTTGTCTCAAGAAATATCTGCGTACACACGAAACCACTGAAACCGACTCAAAACGATGTATTCATGCCAGACCAGTATGTGGCGCTGTAGTTCTGCCACAGAAATACACTAAAAACGGTGAAGAAGAGTTGTGTTTTATTATCGCCTACACTTACCCCAAGCCTAAACCTACCCTTACAATAATGCAAATACAATAATAAAATGACGCAATATTGATGTGTGCATGCCCAGTGGCCGTAGCTGTATCCCTTCTAGTCTTTACCGTGGTGTGATGACATCACCGTTTAACAAAATATACGTATTGGCTGTACACACGAAAACGGAAGGGTGTCGGTTTCAGATTTATCCACTCTGGGACCCGGTTTCAAAAAATACCGGTTTCAGGCTCCTAAAACGCCGGATACGTCTGGACAAAACGCTGATACGATACAAAATTTTTACGTATACAGCTAAACTCGGATGGGGCCTCAGTCTGTTTCTTGTCCGTTATTGTCATGTTTAAAGTGGTTTTTCTGTCCCACGTTCGATGTTCCTGAGCTATTTGTTAAATAAACCTTTGACTGCTGCACTTAGAGCCTCTCTCTCATCCTTCATTTCAACCGCTTGTGACAGAATGATGGACCAAAAAGTTGGATCTAGCAGCAGTAAAGATGGACTCTGGTGACGGTGTCACCCATACTGTGCCCATCTACGAGGGCACAGATGGTCGTGACCTGACTGACTACCTCATGAAGATCCTGATCGAGCCAAGTCCCATCATGGCTGCCGTTCCAAAGTCTCGTCCTGTCATGACCGCCGTTCCAGAGTTTCTTCCGTCATGGCCGCCATTCCAGAGTCTCATCCCGCCATGGCCGCAGTTCCAGAGTCTCATCCCGTCATGGCCGTAGTTCCAGAGTCTCACTCCGTCATGGCTGCCGTTCCAGAGTCTTGTCCCATCATGGCTGCCGTTCCAGAGTCTCGCTCCGTCATGGCTGCCGTTCCAGAGTCTCGCTCCGTCATGGCTGCCGTTCCAGAGTCTCGTCCCATCATGGCTGCCGTTCCAGAGTCTCGCTCCATCATGGCTGCCGTTCCAGAGTCTCGCTCCGTCATGGCTGCCGTTCCAGAGTCTCGTCCCATCATGGCCGTCATCCAGAGTCTCGCTCCATCATGGCTGCCGTTCCAGAGTCTCGCTCCGTCATGGCTGCCGTTCCAGAGTCTCGTCCCGTCATGACCGCCGCTCCAGAGTCTCATCCTGTCATGGCCGCCGTTCCAGAGTGGCCGCCACGCCTGAGTCTTTAGCCAAGATGGCCACCACACCTGAGTCTTCAACCAAGATGACTGCACCTGGAAATCAGTCCTCTCCAGAACCAGTGGGGGACCACTGGCTAATCGACTTTTGGTCAAAACCAATACCACTCCCTGTCCAGAGTCCAGAGATGACTCCAGTCCCTGTCCACATCGTCGCCAGCCTCCAGGGCGCCCACCCTTATGGTGGTTAAACTTCTGAGATTTTGGAACCTGATTAATCTGTCTTTATCGCTCTGCATACGTTACAGCATGAATCTATAATGAAGAAAATGTTGTTTTAAAGCAGAAGCTCTGTTCTTTCTTTTGATATATTATTATTTGATTATTGCTCAGATATTCATACAACAAAATATTCTGGGGGCCATGAAATGTTTGTGAAAATGATCAAAAGCACTGGCTGGCAACTTAAAAAAAAAAAAAAAAAACGCTGGCGGGGAAAGAGTTAAAAGTATTTTTACAAATTGCCAAGATAAGCAGTTTGTTTTGACCATTAGCATCTGTTATTCATGCCAACTTGTTTTTTAACATGCTTTAGAAATTAAAATCATTCAAAGGCAACAAAACTTTAGTCAGCAGACGACAACCACAAATCCTAAAACGCAGGACTTCTAAATCAATTTCTGCTGAAAATATATCACAAAGTGATGAGATTGCAATCACACAGAGACATCTGACTTCTCAACGTGTGCTGAAGATGCGTCGTCATCTCTCTCGCTTAGTAATTGAAGAAATCTTTTTATTTCTAGTTCAGTGTGATGTAAAATTGAATTTGCTATTGGTCAGTCACTGTGAAGGTGGAGCGATTTTGTTTGTGTGTGTGTGTGTGTGTGTGAGCGAGGGAGTGTGTCAGTGAGTGAGTGTGTGTGTGTCAGAGAGTGTGTCTTTGTGAGTGAGTGAGTGTGTCAGAGAGTGTGTAAGTGAATGTGTGTGTGAGGGTGTGTGTGCGTGTGCGTGCGTGTGTGTGTGTGTGCGTGTGGGTGCGTGTGTGTGAGTGTGTCAGAGAGAGAGTGTGTGTGTGTGTCTGAGAGTGTGTGTGAGTAAGTGAGGGAGTGTGAGTGAGTGAGTGTGTCAGAGAGTATGTGTGTGTGTGTGAGTGTCTAAGTGAGGGAGTGTGAGTGAGTGTGTGTCAGAGGGTGTGTGTAAGTGAGTGTGTGTGTGTCAGTGAGTGAGTCAGTGAGTGAGTGTGTGTGTCAGTATGTGTGTGTGTGTGTGTGTGTGTGTGTGTGTGAGGGAGTGTGTGTGTGTGTGTGAGTGAGTGTGTCAGAGAGTGTGTGTGTGAGTGTGTAAGTGAGGTAGTGTGAGTAAGTGAGTGTGTCAGAGTGTGTGTGTGTGTCAGACAGAGAGAGAGTGTGTGTGTGTGTGTGTGTGTGTGAGCGAGGGAGTGTGTCAGTGAGTGAGTGTGTGTGTGTCAGAGAGTGTGTGTTTGTGAGTGAGTGAGTGTGTCAGAGAGTGTGTAAGTGAGTGTGTGTGTGAGGGTGTGTGTGCGTGTGTGTGCGTGTGCGTGCGTGTTTGTGTGTGCTCGTGTGTGTGAGTGTGTCAGAGAGAGAGAGTGTGTGTGTGTCTGAGAGTGTGTGTGAGTGAGTAAGTGATGGAGTGTGAGTGAGTGAGTGTGTCAGAGATTATGTGTGTGTGTGTGTGTGTGAGTGTCTAAGTGAGGGAGTTTGAGTGAGTGTGTGTGTGTCAGAGGGTGTGTGTAAGTGAGTGTGTGTGTCAGTGAGTGAGTCAGTGAGTGAGTGTGTGTGTGTGTGAGGGAGTGTGTGTGTGTGTGTGAGTGAGTGTGTCAGAGAGTGTGTGTGTGAGTGTGTAAGTGAGGTAGTGTGAGTGAGTGAGTGTGTCAGAGTGTGTGTGTGTGTCAGACAGAGAGAGAGAGTGTGTGTGTGTGTGTGTGTGTGTGTGTGATGGATCAGACAAGAGTGAGTAGCTTGTTATATCACTTTTATGGTTCATTGATGCTGCACTTTCTCATGGCTGTTCATTTCCCTTTGGCATACAGATGTAGAAGACACACACAGAGAGAGAGAGAGAGAGAGAGAGAGAGAGAGGGCGAGCAAGAGAGAGGAGAGACAGAGGCGATAAGTGAACGTGAGCAAGTGGGGGCAAACGAGAATCCCCTCGCAGTTTTCATCCTCGTTTAAGGAGCTGGCAGCAGCGAAAGAGGAAAAGACGAAGAATCAAAGCCACGCTCGTTCACAGCCTCTGTCTGCCAACACTTCCCTACCTCATCACACAGGTACGGCTTTCCTTTTATTCAGTAATATTAACACTTAATTAAAAAAATTAATTAATAGAATAGAATAGAACAGAATAGATTTATGCTCCTCTCATTGGTGTTTTCCTCTCAGTCGCAGTGGATTCAGGTCAGGACTGCCTTGTAGACTTTCTCCATCCAGAAGAGAAGCACAGAGAATCAGACTGGAACATTTTGTTCACCGTGTGCTTTCTTGCACTGATGTTTTCTCTTCTGTTTTGTAGTTTAACACAATGCAGAACACTGTTGCTTTTAATAGTTTCACTCCCACCACAGTAGAGCTGCATTGCAGAGAGATATAAGATCCGCTCAGGATGAGAAATCTGAACCATGACAGAGTCATTAATACTGGCAGCTCTCGCGCTCCTCCACTGAGCCGAACCTCCAGCCATGACTCTCTGTCCAGACCATTCATCGTGTGTGAATGCGTCTCACTGTCCTGTGATGGACCCAATCAGATGTGCTTTTATCACTGAACACTTACAGTGTGCTGAGACTTTATCAAAGTGGACAGAAAGAGTTTCAGGTCAATTGATTTAGTCTCTGAAACAACTGTTCACATCCACTCTGTAGCTCTGCATGAAGCATGTTGTTTACGCATTTACACAATCGATACTAAGTTTTCCTTACTTGCATTTCAGAACAGTTATGCATATTTATAATTCTCATCAATATACATTTTTATTTTTATTATTATAATGCAGAAAAATACATATTTGTATTGTCTTTAATATATTTATAATTGTATTACAGTGATTTTACTGTAATATATATTTTACCATATTACATTAAAAATACTATAATATTTTTTTCATATAATATAAATCTAAATGAGAATCTACTTATGGAAATAATTATGATTACATTCTTTTTTTTTTTGCAGATTTTTTCCTTATCTATTTTTTCCCCAATGATTTATACAATAATTATGACTAATGGCAGTCTAATGAGAATCATCATTACGAATAATCAGAATTAAACAAAACTCAAAAGTAAAATGTCAGGATGCTTTTGTTAAAATTAGTTTTAATTGTCCTGCAAATTCAATATGCTTTATTTTCTTTGTGCAAAATATCTTTGTGAAAAAAATTATTTTCTTCTTTTGTATTATGGGGCAAATGTGATTTGAACATGTTTTCATAAGATTCGCCTGCTTTTCTGAGGCTCGGTTTGATAACAGATAGTGTGTGTGGCATCTTAGTTTTTTTGTTGAGAACTAAAGCAAAACTCAGTTAAAAATGTTCAAAGGTTTTTCTAAAATAGGAAGCGAACAGCAGTGCTGTGTGTGTGTGTGTGTGTGTGTGTGAGAGAGAGTATTTATGTGAGTGAGTGTGTGTGTGTGTGTGTGAGAGAGTATTTATGTGAGTGAGTGTGTGTGTGTGTGTGAGAGAGAGATAGTATTTATGTGAGTGTGTGTGTGTGTGTGTGAGAGAGAGAGATAGTATTTATGTGAGTGTGTGTGTGAGTGTGTGTGTGTGTGTGTGTGTGTGTGTGTGTGAGAGAGAGAGAGAGTGTTTATGTGAGTGTGTGCGTGTGTGTGAGAGAGAGATAGTCTGTTTGTCTGTGTGTGTGTGAGAGAGTGTGTTTATGTGTGTTTGTGTGAGTGTGTGTGTGAGAGAGAGATAGTGTGTTTATATGTTTGTGTGTGTGTGTGAGAGAGAGAGAGTTTGTATGAGCATGTGTGAGAGAGAGTGTGTTTATGTGTGTTTGTTTGTGTGTGTGACAGTTTGTATGAGCATGTGAGTGTGTATGAGTGTGAGAGTGTTTGTGTCAGTGTTTGTGAGTGTGTGTTTTTGTGAGTGTGTGTGTGTTTGTATGTGTGTTTATGTTTGTGTGTGAGACAGAATGTGTGTGTGTGTGTGTGAGAGAGAGAGAGAGAGTGTGTGTGTTTATGTGTGTGTATTTGTGTCTGAGAGAGAGTGTGTGTGTGTGTGTCTGTGTGAGAGAGAGAGTTTGTGTGAGCATTGTGTGTTTGTATATGTGTGAGTGAGTGAGTGTGTGTGTGTGTATGAGAGTTTGTGTGTGTGTTTATGTGTGTGTGTGTGTGTATGTATTTGTGTGTTTGTGTGTGTGTGTGTGTGTGAGAGAGAGAGAGAGTGTGTGTGTATTTGTGTCTGAGAGAGAGTGTGTGTGTGTGTGAGAGAGAGTTTGTGTGAGCATTGTGTGTTTGTGTATGTGTGAGTGAGTGTGTGTGTGTGTATGAGAGTTTGTGTGTGTGTTTATGTGTGTGTGTGTGTGTATGTATTTGTGTGTTTGTGTGAGTAAGAGTTTGTGTGAGAGAGAGAGAGAGAGAGAGTGTGTGTTTATGTGTGTGTATGTATTTGTGTGTGTGTGTGAGAGAGATAGAGAGTGTGTGTGTTTATGTGTGTGTATGTATGTGTGTGTTTGTGTGTGTGTGTGTGTGTGTGTGTGTGCGTTTGTGTGTAAGTGTGTTTTGCAGCTTTGATGCAGGTCCTGTGAGGATATTTATTATGGCCTACATTCCCTTTGACTGGAAGGCTGCAGTCTGGGGAGTTGATGTGTTTCCATGACATTATGGCAGTGATTCGGGGTGAGAGGCTGCATGTGAGAAGAGAGAATGATACATAATACATACAATTGCAAAAAAACATGCAATTAAGTGTCAGAAAACATTGCATTCAGTTCACACTTAAGTATATCCTTCTAATCTAAAGTATATTATTACTCTTTTTGCTTATATATAAGTGTATTCTTTTTCACGAGGGATGCCATATGTCTGTGTGCTAAAGCAATCATGTGTGAAGCACTTGCTGTTAAACATATTCTCATTTTCTGGCATGCACACATTTGTGCCATCCAGCATTTTCATGCCAGTCCGCTCTTGGCACTGTGTTGTCTCAGCATACTGTCCATATGGAAGATTTATAACAGAACAGGACAAATCTGTGACATTTTAGCTTATATGAACATTTTACATGACACTTAATAAGTATATAAAAATGTAAATGTCAAAGAGCAAAACCAAAGGACAACTGAAATGGGGAAAGTATGAGGGTAGTGAAGGAGAACGAGAAAAGAGAGGTGCACGTAAATCACTGCTCGCTCTTTCTCTCAGAGTTATGGGCTCTTTCTCAGAGCGCAAGGGCAGATAATAGATTCTGTGGCTCGCATTAATCAGGGGTCACTGGTCGCAGGAACAGGAAGTGACAGCTAATCAAACACACAGACTCATTCACTCCACTTCACACACACACACTCATGGCAGTGATCACACACTGGAGGCAGAGAGCATCACTCACACCGCCACAGATCAGAGCGTTTGTTTATTATCCCTCCTCTGAGACGCTGGAGCTGCAGGGTCATTCTGTGAAACAGTGTTTTCCAGTTTAACAAGATGATCAGCTAAATAATGTGTTTGTGTTAAAGGGGAACCTACAGTATTATGCCCCTTTTCACAAGATGTAATATAAATCTCTGGTGTCCCCAGAATGTGTCTGTGAAGTTTCAGCTCAAAATACCCCACAGATTATTTATTATAGCTTGTCAAATTTGCCCCTGTTTGGGTGTGAGCAAAAACACGCCGTTTGTGTGCGTGTCCCTTTAAATGCAAATGAGCTGCTGCTCCACGCCCCCCTTCCAGCAGAGGGCGGATCCTTTAGATGAGCTTCAGATACTCTGTCAACAACAAAACAGGCGAATCTCACTCAGCCAAAATGTCAGAAATAACTGGTGTGCTTCTCACTCAGGGGTGTGTCTATGCTAAAAGGGCTAATCATCAACAGTCATGGACGGGGTTTCCCTACTCTTACTATAATATGAAACCGCGCGTTATGAGAGATTGATAATGATTGATGGGGGTTATAAAAAAAGTATTGGGTGGATTTTTACCATTATAGGCTGGTTGTTTACACACACTGTGGACACACATCAGTGTTCAAACACCTTATAAAAGTGAATTTTGCATAATAGGTCCCCTTTAATAGACTGCATCGTGCCATCTCAAGCCGAAATTAATATATTATAATGTTTAATTTAGGGATAAAATTATATCTTCAGAAAAAATAACAGGGTGGATGGCAACAGAGTTGAGTTCAATTGGAGATTACATGGTTATAAAAGTAAGAAGTGCCTGATTTTTCTACAAATATCCACTGTTCAATTATCAGCTGTTTTAATGCGAAATCATGGTAACAGGACGGACAATTTACAACTGACAAACATAAAAAAAAATGATAAAAGAATTTAACCTGTACTGAAACAGTTCTTGAATGGATGATGATGTCAGCATGTCAAAGTTTATTACTTTATAAGGGGAAAATACTATGGTAACAGGGTTAACAGCAACCTGAGCTGAAGGCACAAATTCAAGTTTTCTATTTATTTATTTTTTAATATATTTAACTCCTAAAACGTAAAAGTACTTCCTTGCTGTATTATTATTACTTTAACATATAATAAATAATTTCTATTTATGCCATTGTCTGTCTGAATATTCGATTCTGATTGGCTGGAAGGTGTGCAATAAAATCGTTTGGTAGTTCCAAGTCAGTTGAATCTCCATTCTATATTAATGCGCTGTTTTCATTGAAGCGCGCACACACATAGGCTTACACCACACACACAGAGCGGAGTATAACATTCAGTAGCACAGAAACTTGTTATCAACGCCGCCCCGCAACTTTTAGCAATAAAATAGCTAAGCTACTGGATCACTACATTATATATCTCAGCAACAAATGCACATCTTCGTTGTTAAAGGTGGGGTAAGTGTTATTTCAAAAATGCTTTAGTGAAAGTGTCTCGGGCCGAGTACCAAAACAAACTTGTAGCCAATCAGCAGTAAGGGGCGTGTCTACTAATGATGGGGAGACGAGAGCGTTCAGTGCACATCATTATTCGACACACAGGACGGACATTAGCCGAGCGACGAGAGATGGCAGATAAAAAACAAAAGTGGAAAATGTCTGTGGAACAAAAGAAGGCTTACGATCAGGCAGGAAGCAGGACCCGTGTAAATATCGGATCAGATAAATATCGGATTGGTTTTGTTTTGTTTCACAGAACTAATATATGCTGGCTTTTGCTTGAATATGCTCATGTGTCATGTTCGCTTGTTTGTCCATTTGCGATCGTATTGTCGTTCACTTCAGCGATGATAAAGACCCATCCGATAAGCCTGGAGCGTCTAAACCTCCTCCGCTGTATGTTTCAAGCGTCAGCTCCCGAGTGTGTCCGAACAGTAAGATAATAAACTCCTAATGTATGTTTGTTTCCTTTGGTTCTTCTTTTCGTGATCGATATAACCCTCTAATGTTGTCATAATTGTAATATATTCCTGCTCATGCTATATCGAGTTGTTCATGAGAACTGTGTTTGTGTTTTTGGGATGGAAGGGATGACTTTTTCATTGAACATTCGACCTGGATTACCATAGTAACACACATTGCTTTCACTTATTGATGACATCATACCCTTGGCCGGCTGGCACAGCAGATTCCGCCATAGTCGTTGCCTGCGTTGCGTACGTATGTGTGGGGCGGAGCTATCAAAATAGGGGCGAGACCCTTTTGGGGTAGGGGCGTGTTTGTTTTGGTGATTTGAAATATCAACATCGGTTACCATAGGCCCGTTTCAGAAAGGAGGTTAAGTGAAAACTCTGAGTATGTTAACACTGAAATGAGGAGAATTCTGTGTTTTCTGTTTCAGAATGGGAGGTATGTCAAACCTGAGAAAGCAGAGTAAGTCAAGCCTGTTTCTGAAAGAGAGGTAACTTATACTCAGAGTCAGTTTCCATGGTAACTTACTCTGTGAACCTAACCTGGTCAGGAGCAGATTTTCTTCAGTAACCCCAGAGTTTCTTTCGGTCTCCTCCCCCTTTTTAAAGCGCCAGTGGTGTTTAGATACTTCATTCATTCATTCATGCTGCACAAATGCTTTTCATACCGAGTACCTATTGGCAGATAATTTGCAAAATAAGAAAAATGCACTTAAATTAGCTTTTTTTTTTTTTTGTCCCCCAGGAAACAAGACTAAATACTTATGTAATTTTTCTTATGTAGAAAATGCACATTGATTTAAGAATCTTTAGATATTTTGACTGGAAATTACAAGACAAAAGCAAAGCATTTTTTTTGCAGTGCAGGTACATTCATTCACTGCAAATATTTTCATCAAGAGGACACTGTCAAAATGACAAAAATAGCATCCTGTAGGTGAGGAGGCTGCAGTAATTTGTAGGGAGTTACATTCATGTCAGGAGAGGATTTTTGTTTTGCTTGCTATATCCACATGCATATTTATTTGAGCAGTACCATGTTTTAATGATAGTTTTCTATATAATATCAGGGATGCAGAGCATATTAGTAAAGCCGCTGTATGCAGAGAGGTAAGGAAAGTTTGCCTCACTCTCACTTGAGCTCTTTCTGAATATGTTTGTGTTGTTTCCTGGGCACAAACCCATGAGAGCATCAAAGAGGAGTTTCACAGGATTGCAGGGAAGTGGTGTAGAAATCAGGTTAAATGACATTCACTTGATTTCTTGTTGCAACCTCTGGAAGTAACCTAATAATTAGAATTTCCTTTAGGATTTCCAATGTGGTTGGATGCATTGATACGCATATTCCCATCATCGCACCTTCCGAAAATGAAACAGATTACTGTATGGAATGGAAGAATACCAGATGGAAGGGTAGTCTGAAATAATTGCCATACACCACAGGTGTTAAATAAACACAAATTATTCACAATTTATTTGGTCATCTTTATTTGCTAAATACAAAAGCAACAGTTCTTTTTTTTTCCTGTTGGATTTTAATATTCTTCCTCCATCTCCTCTTCTGTCAGTGGTGGTGGTGCAGGTCCTCCCATCATTTTGCGAGCCTCTGCCTTCTTGCTGTTGGCTGAGTAGAAGTTAAATGCTAATTTCGTATCTCTAATTCAGAAATGTAATAGGTTGGATCAGAGAACATTTAATTATGTGAAAAGAGCATTAGACTGTGTGGAAAAAGCTGCTGCACATTGGAGTAGACACTGAATGATATTTATTTAAAATGTCAAATGTTTGTAAAGTCATGAAACCTACACCCATGAACTTTTTATGCTTAAAGCTTTACCTAATTGAATTATATTTTTACACATTTTTAGCTGCTGCCACATTCTTTTTTCTTCTTTTTTCCCCCGTGGGATACCATGAAAATGAATATTAGTTCAATAACTTACCGTTCTGCCAGTTTTCACCTCTGATATTATAACAATGATTAAGAATTAAACTTACGTTTGACCCGGAAGTATGCAGACGTCATTTGTCTGGTGCTGTTGCCATGGTGAATCGTAATTTCGGAGCTCAATTGATCATGGCTTTTCATAGTCGTGGTGCATGCACTTAACTCAGAGTCAGTCTACTCACAGTTGATTGAACTAACTCAATTCAGCTGTTCTGAAACCCAAAACTCAAGAGTTTCCAATCTTAGGGTAAGTCAATTCAGAGTTCAAGTTTGAACTCAGAGTTGGTTGAACCTCCTTATTGAAACGGGCCCCAGAAAGCACTTACCCCACCTTTAAGAGAGATGCTAAACAGACACAGGTACGAATCTCTCTCTCTCTCTCGCTCTCTCGCTCTCTCGCTCTCTCGCTCCCTCGCTCCCTCGCTCCCTCCCTCCCTCCCTCGCTCCCTCCCTCGCTCCCTCCCTCGCTCGCTCGCTCCCTCGCTCCCTCCCTCCCTCGCTCCCTCGCTCCCTCCCTCCCTCGCTCCCTCCCTCCCTCGCTCCCTCTCTCCCTCCCTCCCTCCCTCGCTCCCTCCCTCCCTCCCTCGCTCCCTCCCTCTCTCCCTCCCTCTCTCCCTCTCTCCCTCCCTCCCTCCCTCTCTCCCTCCCTCTCTCCCTCTCTCCCTCCCTCTCTCCCTCCCTCCCTCCCTCCCTCCCTCCCTCCCTCCCTCTCTCCCTCCCTCCCTCCCTCTCTCCCTCCCTCTCTCCCTCCCTCCCTCCCTCTCTCCCTCTCTCCCTCCCTCTCTCTCTCCCTCCCTCCCTCCCTCCCTCCCTCCCTCTCTCCCTCCCTCCCTCCCTCCCTCTCTCCCTCTCTCCCTCCCTTTCTCCCTCTCTCCCTCCCTCGCTCCCTCCCTCGCTCCCTCCCTCCCTCCCTCGCTCTCTCTCTCTCCCTCCCTCCCTCGCGCTCTCTCGATAATTAATTCAAATAAATGTAATCTTTCGCACTACTTTATCTTTGTCTGATTCAAAGCGGGCAGAATGCTAGATCTAATGAGCCTTAACTGACGAAAATAACCACCAATTTGACCCTTCCGGTTCAAGTTGTCATTGTTGGCAAATGGGCTGTTTACGCAACACCGTTTTCAACTAAAAACTGAAAACATTTTATGCGTTTTGTCCATTCATTTACATGACAGTGGCATTTTGGGGGCCTGAAAATGCAAACTTGTGAAAACGGGTTTTTAAACGAGCGGCAACCTCCCCCAGTTTCTCTTGAAGCTAATGCGGAATTGACTTAAACTGCTAGAGACAGGCTCCAAAAGGGAGCAGAATCTCATTGAGCCCCATGTTAAAATGCCCAACTTTACAGCAGAAAAAAATATTTACAACCTGGTACAAAAAGTGGTTTTGGTCTATACAGCTAATTTTGCCCTTCATGACAACTGTGAGGGGGTGAATTTTTTTTATAACTCATCAGTTTAAATTATATTAAGCCTTAAAGTTCTGCATAATTTAGGGCGTGGCCACTTTGAGTGACAGGTGGATTGCCGTTTGTCTGCTGTCTGTTAGCCATCACGTCACCTCAGCTCCACCCACGCACCCTCTTTGCCCATTTTCAGTTATCCGGGAGTGACGCGCTGCCAAGATGGTCTCTTCAGAAACCTATGGGTGACGTCACGGACACTACGTCCATATTTTTTTTACAGTCTATGGTTTCAAAGTGTACATTTTTGAAAACAATACCTCTATCGTCTCCATGTAAACTACAAAAACGTTAATTCCGTTTTTAGTACATTGTTGACGTGTAAATGTACCCTAAACTGAACAGAATATGACTGTGACAAAGAAATGTTTTTTGGGCATCAAATCATCATATTAGAATGATTTCTGAAGGATCATGTGACACTGAAGACTGGAGTAATGATGCTGAAAATTCAGCTTTGATCACAGGAATAAATTACAATTTACTTGATATTCACAAAGAAAGCAGTTATTTTAAATTGGAATAATATTTCATAATATGTCAGCTTTTACTGTATTTTTGATCAAATAAATTACATCCTAAGGAAACTGGTTTCAGACTAGCTTTTAAGGCACCATAATGACATGTCTAAAGATATAGGACACATTCAAATGAGCTTTACTGTTAACCAAGCAAATATTTAAAGACTACAATGCTTATTAGAAATGGAAATGTATAGATAAATTAATTTAATTCATACTGAAGGCAGCATTTTGTGTAAGGGGAGGGTTATCTGTGTTATTCAACTGAATGACAGGTTAATTAAATTTCATCTGCGGTTAGTAGATTGATTGTTGTTTTTGTTTTTTACTAACCCTATAATTTTCCCACTGTTTGACAGTTTGTTGTTTTCTTTTACCGCAGGTGATGGCTGAGGCGGAGCTCCTCTCCACACCCCATAATATTCAAATCAGCGAGGTGAGCTGTGACTCGTTCCGGATCACCTGGGAAATGGGGGAGGACACGTCCCGAGTGACGCATTACTTCATCGACCTGAGCCGTAAAGAAGGCAGCGAGCCCAACCGCTTTAAGCACAGAGTCAGTATACGCTCTTATTCTGCTGTTTAGATCTCCGCTGCGCTCCCTGTCGTTCTCACAGCCCTTATTTACTGTCACACAACCAGCGCCAGTGGAATTGGTGAACTTATTACAAGGACAATCCCTTCAGAACAATCTGGGGCTAAACAAGGACACAGTAGTGAGGGCTCGTGATTCACAACATTGGACCATCTTGAATTTCATTGTAGGAAAAACACTAAGACAAGATAATAAACTATTACTTTTAATAAGCTATTTAGGGGTCAAGCACCGTAGGCACCGATATCGGTTCGTAAAAATGAGAATCGATTAAAATCGAGAAATCGATATTTTTTTACCCAGCCCTACTAGTGACTGTATTTATGATTTTTTCATTCTTTTTTAAAAACATTTTTTTTTAAAATAATTTTTTAATGTCTTTAATTGCTTAAAGTTGCATTTGGTCCCAGCATGACTTATCGTAGGCTACCTTATTTGTGCTTGGCCCCTTAATTGCTGCTTGCAGCTATATTTTTAAGTTGATTTTTACTAAGCAATTGAACCCATAACATTTAATAAACCCTTGTATTAGGTTCAAATTCTAGGTACGATTTTTATAAAGGGGAGCAAAATGATTGTAATTGGATTCAATACAATTCACTGTGAAAAACAACAACACAAAGTGAACTTTTAACATTAATACTTCTTACACATTACAAAAAATAAACATGAGAACATTTGATATTTAAAACAACTATTTTCTAAACATTTTCACATTATGAGCCAGATTTACTAAACAGGGCAAATTAGCGTAAGGTCGCAATCCCAAAAAAGCGCCGATGGGAGTGTAAAGTTCAGTGCGTGATCTACTGACGACACGCAAATTAAAGAACACGCAGCCGGTTCATTTGCATAATGACCAACACAATCTACCAAGAGCATCTGGTTTAAGACTTGCTTTTTTTGGGCAGTAAATAATGGCGCGAACACCAGTAAATTGACAAGCGCAAACCTCAGAAATCACCTTGCATGATTTATTTAAATACTCTCCTCACATAAATGTTGTGTCCGAAACTTCTACAAATGCATATGAAATAAGGTCAGCCGCAAAAATAGCCCTGTCCATGCCTTTTCAGCGCTGCGTGTCTTTAGTGAATCCTGACAGTAGTTTTTAACGCCAAAAGAAGGCTTGCGCTGGAGCAAGCTGTTAGTAAATCTGGCCCTTTGAATATTATAAACAGTATTGGTGTCACATTTTGATGAAGATGATGATGAGGTGAGGCGAAGTAGATCTTTTAGCAGCTTAAACATTTATTAAATAAAACAAAATAACAATATCCAATACAGAAACAAACGAAACAGTGTGCGTAAAACACAATGCATGGCGCTCGCAACGCCAAGATCATGAGTTCAGTTCTCAGAGAAATTAACATGCATTAACTATTAAAAATGTATGCCTTCAAAACTGTGTACATTTTTCTTTGGATAAAAAAGTCTCTCAAATGCAAAAAACGTAGCTGTAAATACCCTCAGATGGTAGCTGAGAAACTGACATAAGAAAATACAGGTCTGTGCAGCTGCCATAAACCATGAAATATACGGGTCAGATTGACCCGCAAACGTAATTTCATTATTTCATATGCACATTCTACAATAATTTGCAGGCATGTTCATTACCCTAAACAGGAAAAAGTCACAAAACGTCAAGAAAAACATCATAGGTTAACCAGTATTTCTGAACTCAAATTGAACCACAACATAATAAAATGGTTAAGAGACTTGATTGTTATATTTATTTAAAGTGCGTTCTGCCTGAATAAAGGTTAAATTAAGGACAAATATGAAAAAGCAGGCAATGGAGAGGCAGATGGCATGTGAAGGAGGAGGTATAGGTGGCTGTAGGTGTGTTGGTAATGAGCACATCTGACAGGCCCTTCAGGGGCTACTGTGATGGTCACGCCACTGCTAATGCAGGAGAATGACAAACCTGACCAAAACTGCTGTGAGTGGATAATGACTCACCAGGACATGTTTCCTCCCCAATAAGCACCTAAATCCCCAATCGCAGGCCAACCACCCCTTAATAATAACATAAAATTAGGATATTGCTTTGCACAAGAACCCCATCTAATTTGGTACACTAGTAATTCGGGGAATCATGCACCTATATATTATTTGTTTTATTTATGTATTTAATCTTTTTTTAGGGGGACTTGCATATAAAAATCTGCAACAGCGTTCTAAAGAAACCCTTTATCCACCTTTTTTTTCAACACAGAAGGTGTTTTCTGTGAACGTGCGAGACTTCCGATTTATTAGCCGCTATAGGGAAATAACAAGAAGAATATATCAAAGTGCAGTACCCTGTAAAACTGTTTGCGCTACAAACCAGCGTGTTTATAATAAAGACTATACATTAAAATAATATGGTAAGAAACACCAGTTTGCAATATCAAGCAGCATAATGAGCTGTTTTTTACAGATAAAAATAACTGGAAGTGAAAGACACCAGAAGCCAGACACATTAAAATATCAAATGGCCGTGCCCGTTCTTACCTGAAAAATAAGGTGGATAATCTAAAATAATTGTGTTCTATAACTACCCCTTAAAAAAAAAAAACATATATAAAATTAGGATATTGCTTTGCAAAAAATGTAATTTAGTACACTAGTAATTTAGGGCATCATGCATATTATTTGATTTATAGTTTAAGTTTTTGTGTATTTATTTATTTGTTTATTGAGGAGGAATCCTTGCCTAATACACATGCAATAGCGTTTTAAAGAAACACCTTTTTTTATCTAAAATATTTGTGCCCCCCGAATCCAAGTCCATCCACCCCTTTAAAAACATATATAAAATTAGGATATTGATTTGCAAAAAATCCAATTTAGTACACTAGTAATCTGGGGCATCATGCACTTATAGATAGATAGATAGATAGATCTAAAGAGTCCTCGGCACTTGCACATGAAAATATGCAATTGTTTTATCTAAAATAATTGTGTAACTTAATTATCAAAGATCCAAATCATTTTCTTGAAAGCTGCATTTAAAGTCTACTTTACAAATTGAAAAAATTGAAAATTGAAAAATCTGAGATGACACATGCAAGTCTCCATTGTCAATTTATTGTGCTATTGTGGAACTTTAGAGGATTCTGAGCAGTCAATCATTCAGAACTAAACAGTGTTGGGAAAAGTTACTAATTGCATTACTTAGTTACTTTTTATGGAATGTACTGTTATGTTATTTTGCATTACTTTTTCTTACCAGGGGGGTATTCCAGAAAGCAGGTTATGTGACATACCCGGGTATGTTTAAGAGTAAGCGGATAACCTCAACTTTCGGTTCCAAAAAACGGAGGTAACTTTCAGGGTATGTAAGTAGCCATAGCAACTCACTCTCTGAACATAACCTGCTCCGGAGCAGCTCATATTCCAGGGTTAGTTTGCTTAAGAGGTATTCAGATGCTTGTATATAATTAATATAGTTATATTAATATAACTAAATTTGTTATATAGTTACAGCTATATAACATACAATATTATATATTAATTCTAAAGCACTATTACAACAAGGTAATGTTTAAATGTTAATTCAATTCAAATATATTTATTATTTATTTTATTGTCATCTCACACATGGATCTGCATTCAATTAATTAGCATCAAACAAACAATATAATCCTTATTCTCAGTGAATAAAGATTACTTATTAAACGAAAAGATTGAAAAAATGATTGCTCAACTACCAAATAGGTGGTGATGTGCATTAAGTAGGTTATGTAAATGGCCATTAAACAAAAGAAGAAGGAAGTAGAATGGCGCGCTTTTTCTTAGCATCTGTTTCCATGGTGAATCATTGATTCGTTGCTCTGTTGAGAATGTCTTGTGTGTTAACCGGGAACATACTCTGAGTTGTCTGAACTTACTCCGGGACTTGTTTTTGGAACCAGCATACCTCGAGTAAGCAAGGTTTGGGTTAATCAACCGGCAGTTCAAGGTATATATGACGGTAAGTTAACCTTGCTTTCTGGAATACACCCCAGGGGGCCGTTTCAGAAAGGAGGTTAAGTGAAAACTCTGAGTATGTTAACCCTGAAATGAGGGAAACTCTGGGTTTTCTGTTTCAGAATGGGAGGTATGTCAAACCTGAGGAAGCAGGGTAAGTCAAGCCCGTTTCTGAAAGAGAGGTAACTTATACTCAGAGTCAGTTTCCATGGTAACTTACTCTGTGAACCTAACCTGGTCAGGAGCAGGTTTTCCTCAGTAACCCCAGAGTTTCTTTCGGTCTCCTCCTCCTTTTTAAAGCGCCAGCGGTGTTTAGATACTTCATTCATTCATTCACGCTGCACAAACGCAGTTTTTTTTTCACTTTCCTGATTGTCTTGTTTCAAGTACAAATATCTAAAAAATTATAAATTAAATCTAAAGTAAGCGCATTTTACTTAGAACAAGTACAATCTGCCAGTGGGGTAAGAAAAATAATCCTAATGCAAACGGAAACAAGATTACTTTTCTTACCCCACTGGCAGATAATTTGCAAAATAAGAAAAATGCATTTAAATTAGTTTTTTTTTTTTTTTCCTCAGGAAACAAGACTAAATACCTTATGTCATTTTTCTTATGTAGAAAATGCATCTTCCTTTAAGAATCTTTAGATATTTTGACTGGAAACGACAAGACAAAAATACAAAGTAAGAAAAGCATTCTTTGCAGTGCAGGAACATTCATTCATTGCACATATTTCATCATGAGGACACATGAAAAATGGCATGTTCTTTTATACAGGATCCTGACGTTCACTTGATAATCTCTAGAAGTAACCTAATTAGAATTTCCTTTAGGATTTCCAGTGTTTGGATGCATTGATGACAGGTATATTCCCATCATCACACTTTCCAAAAACGTATTACTGTATGGAAGGGAAGGATGTCAGATGGAAGGGTAGTCCGAGATATATGCCGTAACCACCACCACAGCTGTTAAACACAAATTATTCACAATTTATATGGTCATCTTTATTTCCTACAAATATTTTATTCTTTTTCCCGTTGGATTTTAATACTCTTCCTCCATCTCCTCTTCATCTGTCAGTAGTGCTGGTGTTTTGCGAGCCTCTGCCTTCTTGCTGTTGGTTCATTGTTCATTACTCTAATTCAGAAATGTAATAGGTTGGATCAGAGAACATTTAATTATGTGAAAAGAGCATTAGACTGTGTGGAAAAAGCTGCTGCACATTGAAAAAGACACTGAATGATATTTATTTAATATGTCAAATGTTTGTAAAGTCATGAAACCTACACCCATGAACTTTTTATGCTTAAAGCTTTACCTGATTGAATTATATTTTTATACTTCATTTTTAGCTGCTGCCACATTCTTTTTTTGCCTGTGGGATACCATGAAAATTAAACTTAATTAAACTAATTAAGAATTAAACTTGTGTAAACTTGCTCAGAAGTATGCCTACGTCATTTTTCGGGTGCTGTTGCCATGGTGAATCATAATTTCGGAGCTCCATTGATCATGGCTTTTCATAGTCGTGGTGCATGCGCTTAACTCAGAGTTGATTGAACTAACTCAATTCAGCTGTTCTGAAACCCAAACCTCAGTTTCCCATCTTAGGGTAAGTTAACTCAGAGTTCAAGTTTAAACTCAGAGTTGGTTGAACCCAGAGCCATAGAAAAAGAGAGTTACGACACGCTTTGATCTCGCCGTCACGTGGTCACGTGGTTCATGGAGCTCTCAATAGTTCCAAACATCTCCGCGCTGTCAATCTGTTTGAATAGGATTAAGCAGGATAGACAACAGTTTCACTATATTTGCAGCAATTTCTGGTAAATATTAACACAATATGTGCATCGACTTCGACTAGGCTTTACAGTAGCATTTTATTCTGGGGAGAAATAAAGAAGAGACAACGTTAATGTTTTTCTTGAGTGATATCTGGTTATTTTATTTGGGTCATGTGAGTGCATGATTTTACAGCGTTGAGTATTGTAGCCAATCACGGGCATTTCTGTTGAAAATAATGACCAATCATATGTTTAATTTACTGGGAATGAGAATCCATATCGATCAAAACAAGTTTTATACAGTCTCAAAACACTGAATGAATTTTAGTGCAAGGTTTACGTTTTACACAAATCTAATCATTATCTACAAATCCTCTCATCATAACAAACAAAGCACAGACACGATTTAAATAAAGATTTATTGTGAAGTTTAGTCAGAAGTTTTTGTTTTTCATGAGACTTTTATTTTCCCTACAATTAGCCTATATATTTAACACTTCAGTACAAATAAAGTAACAAAAATAGATATTTTAATGTTATAATAGTGATTTGATAATCTATAAAAATGTATTCAAAAGAAGAGAAAAAAATGACTGAGCCAATAAGTGTTCCTCTTCCGCCATCTACTGGTTATAGTGGTAATTTCTTTTATCATTTCAATGTTGTTAACGTCCTAATGTTATTTTATGATACTCACATAAGCATACACAACAGGTGAATATAAATTAATGATTCTAGCATATACAGAATTTAACCCAAGAAAGAAGTTTTAAATAGTGTTTAAAAAAAAAAAAAAAAAAAAACAGGGCAACCAATTTAATTCAGCTCTTTATATCCAGGCGTTAGATGTGTTATTCCTTGAATGGGATACTTCATAGAAACTCATTCGGCAGAAAGATCTCAGAGAGACTAAAAACTGTTGAAATATGACCGATAGCATCTGGATATAGTAGCTGTTGCAGTGCTGCTCACGTTATCTAACTGCAGTTAGAGTCTAACGATCTATTATATAACAATAAACATTAACTCTAACGCTCTTCATAAAATACCACTTCTATCAATATTCCTGAGAGGTCGACTAATGCCATACAATCTCAAAATATGCAGTAATTTCATCAGTTTGCCAGCGAGTATGCTTGAGAGACACTGAAATGAATGGGGTTCAATGCTGGAACTATTGGTTGGTCCGTGACACGCTTTACTTCCGCATTCCTCAGTTCCTATGGAAGTCTATGGGAGTGTCGTAACTCTGTTTTTCAACGGCTCTGGTTGAACCTCCTTATTGAAACAGGCCCCTGGGCTGGGCTGGGTTGTTTTTTAATCACAACAACAACAAAAGTTATATTTTTAGCAAATGTAAACGCCCCTTTCACACTGAAAGTGAAATGAATAAGCCTCAGGCTGAAGGAAATGCAAATTCAAGCCTGCGCAGCTCAAACAAACCTTTCAGCTCTGCTGCCATTCTGTATCGCAGAAGAAAGTTCAAACTCTTACTTCAGCAATAAAAACAAACAAACACAAATGTGATGTTTATCTAAAGTCAGTTTTTGCTTATTCGCATGGTTGAATTGGATCATTGAAGGTTGGCAACAAAGACATTAGTTAATAAAGTCAGATTAAATACATAAAGTATATTTGTATTTAACATATTTAATTATTGCAGGTTTGTGTAATATTCTGAGTTTGCATTTCACTACGATAAGCAGCTGTCAGTCAATAAATGGCAAAACAAAGTTAACTTGCGCTACTTATTTGAAAAAGTAACTCAGATATTTTGTCAATTTAAAAGTAAAGCATTACTTTATGGAATACTTTATGGAAAGCTGCCAAAATAATAAATAAATACATAAATAAATATTCAAAGAAATGTAAAAAAAAAAAAAAAAATATATATATATATATATATATATATATATATATATATATATATTTCCTTATTTATGTATAATTGTTTTTTCATTTATTTATACATTTATTTCCACATTTATTTATGTATATATGTATTTATGTCTACATTTATTTATTTCCAAATTTATTTATTTCTACATTTATTTATTTTCACATTTCTTTGTCTGTATGCTAATGAGGGGGGGCGTGTTTTATCTCAGACATAGCAATCGAGCTCAGAGTGGAAGTGCTGAAGCTTTGTTTAATTTACATTTTGTTTGATTTAATTCCAATTGATGACTTGTGATTAATCAGTATCTAAGAGCAGCATCATTGGATTATGCATTTGAACATGTCACAAGATGTGCATGCAAAATAAGGAAAGACGAATGTGAACTGAATTTGCCATCACGTTTCAAACGCATTGATCAATATGCTTGGGTAGACTTCAGTGAAATGTGTGCTGGTTTCTCTCTGAGCTGGTGTGCGAGTCTCATCGACAATAAACGCAAGCTCTAATCAGCCAGGCGTTTCGTTTGGTCACACCACAAGGTGTCACTGTGGCCTTAAAGCTTCAGCACTGCCACTCTGAGCTCGATTGCTATGTCTGAGATAAAACACGCCCCCTCATTAGCATACAGACAAAGAAATGTAGAAATAAATAAATGTGAAAATAAATAAATGTAGACATAAATACACATTCATTAATACATGTGGAAATAAATAAAACCGGAAATAAATAAATGAAAAAATAAATAAATGTGGAAAAATTACAATTATACATAAGGAAATAATAGTATAAATACTTTATTTAATACTATATTTATTTATTTATGTATTTATTTATTTTTTTAATTTCTTCATATATTTATTTATTATTTTGGCAGCTTTGGAATTCCATATTACTTTACTAGTTACTTGAAAAAGTAATCTGATTACTTTACTCGCATTACTTGTAATTGTCACATGACTGTCACTTTGTGTTGTCTTTCAGGTTACTTGTCACATGTTCCTTTGTCTTAGGTTTCCCGCCACTTGTATGTTTCCATAGTTACCCTTATTAGTTCATTTGTCCCAGCTGTG
Organism: Coreius guichenoti; assembly: GCA_039654105.1. Taxonomy (NCBI): domain Eukaryota; kingdom Metazoa; phylum Chordata; class Actinopteri; order Cypriniformes; family Gobionidae; genus Coreius; species Coreius guichenoti. The sequence continues at coordinate 3,352,337 of CM077186.1, read as the reverse complement.
TCTAGTTAATCATCTTGTTTCTGTTTGCTATTTAAGTTCTTCCCTTTTCACTCAGTCTTTGTCTGGTCACAGTTATGTTTGAGTGTGTTGTGCTGTGTTTATCGCCTTTATCTAAGATTAAATCACGTTTGGAATTGTATCTGTCTGTCTTTGTCTTCCTGCCTGCGCACACCTGTGACCGTAATGTTACCTCCAACGCTGGAACTGAATAAATGTATAACTTTATTGTGTTCAGTTTTTTGTATTCTTACTGACAAAATGAAGTTATAAAAATGTAGGAGTATTGCTAGTGCTGGTATCTCTTTTGCACGCATTGGTCGCCAAAAATAAACTGCTGCTGAAATGACATTGATTTTGCCAGGGCTCTAATACTCCATTTGCAAGTGAAAGGAAAGGACTTGCTAAGGGGTTGCTATGGTTATTATGCCCCTCTGAGCATTTCATAATTGCTTCAGCTTGTCAGAAACTCGAGCCTCCACAACAAGACTAATTAGCTGTAATAGAGCTCTTATACGTGAGAGGAAATACGTTACGCTTTAGTGAAGTTTAAAAAGTCTTTCACCTTTGAGAGAGAAGTCGTCACACAGAAAATAGGCGTAAAATGACCACACTGGATGTTACATCCGCAGATGTTATCTTCTCATAAATCTTACTATTGTTTCACTGCTTAGACTGCATGCATTATCAGGCATTTAGTGTTCCCCATGATTCTTTTTATAGATCAACAGAAAATGTTTTAATCACAAACTTTATTTTATATTGACACTATAAATAAATTACACAAATACTGTAGATTAGAAATGATTTTTTTTCCTCCACTTTAAAATAATAAACAAATGACTGTTAAATTATATACAACAATTAACAAATACTTTGGCCTGTAAAGATACTTCTTTTCAATGCCTCTTATATATACAATAATCAATTTCTTGATTTGTTCATGGCAATTTTTCAGTCTCTTTGAATGATGCCGACTTCTTCCAGAAAATTACTCATTTATAGTTGACTTTCAGTTCATTGTCAACTCAAAAACATCCGGCTAGCCTGTTAATATATTATTTATATGCAATAATAGTATTTATTAATATTTTTAAGCTTTTATGTTTATATTTTTCGGTTTTTAATTTTAGTTTAAGTTTTAATATTTTTTTTGTGCTTTTGCCATTTTTATTAGTTTTTGTTTTTAAAAAAGTCATGAACTGCATTTTTCTTTATTTTATAATGTTTCCTGTGGTGCACTTGCATTTAAAAAAAAAATCATAGTAACATTATAAGTCGCTTTGGATATCCAAAGCGACTTATAATGTTAGTATGATTTTTACATCAAAAATTTTCATAATTTAGAAATATAAGGCATTTTTCTTACCCTGATTTTGGCCTCTGATTTGCATTCTGTTTGAAGAGGCGTGTCTGCTGTGAGACTTCAGTGTAAACGCCCACCGTTGTGATTGGCTGCTGTGTGACTTCAGTGTAAACGCCCACTGTTGTGATTGGCTGCTGTGTGACTTCAGTGTAAACGCCCACTGCTGTGATTGGCTGCTGTGAGACTTCAGTGTAAACGCCCACTGTTGTGATTGGCTGCTGTGAGACTTCAGTGTAAACGCCCACTGTTGTGATTGGCTACTGTGAGACTTCAGTGTAAACGCCCACTGCTGTGATTGGCTGCTGTGTGACTTCAGTGTAAACGCCCACTGCTGTGATTGGCTGCTGTGAGACTTCAGTGTAAACGCCCACTGCTGTGATTGGCTGCTGTGTGACTTCAGTGTAAACGCCCACTGCTGTGATTGGCTGCTGTGTGACTTCAGTGTAAACGCCCACTGCTGTGATTGGCTGCTGTGTGACTTCAGTTTAAACGCCCACTGCTGTGATTGGCTGCTGTGTGACTTCAGTGTAAACGCCCACTGCTGTGATTGGCTGCTGTGAGACTTCAGTGTAAACGCCCACTGCTGTGATTGGCTGCTGTGAGACTTCAGTGTAAATGTTATTTTTAGCCCAGTGATCCTGTATCTCTCTTCTCTTCTCACTAACGCGCCAGTGGGCGGGACCAAAGATTTGATTCTAGTCATTTAACAAAATCTAAACGAGTCATTTTCTGAGCTTGGATTCAATAAAAGCTGTTTTTGGACTAACAAGGAAGTTTTGAGTTCTGAAACTTACAGGATGTTTTTATAGTACAATGACCTCTTAAATGTCAAAAGATCAAGGAAAATTTGATTTCTCAATTTTTTTTCTCAAATTCTCAATTCATGAACCGTTTAAAGCTTTTGTAACTTTTGGCCCTTTAGTGGTTAAAAAACAAATTTGCATGCTTTTTGCAGGAGAACATTGTTTTGGTTGTGCTTCAGCTCTGCGTGAAGCAGCCGGAGAAACTTTTCTCTATTTACGGATATGACGAGACACGCACAATTTCCCATGAAAACTAGCCTGACTGGTCTAAAATATAAACACTTATAACGAGCTTACCATAGTGAATCAGGGTAAGACAAAAAATATGTTTTGGATGAAGGATTGATGGTGTATTGATGTATTACATTGTGTTAATTTTAAACAAAAAAAGTGTACCTTAAATATTTCTATTTAGCTTTAATTATTTTTCAGTTTTAGTAATTTTAGTACTTCAACTTATAATTTTTATTTTAAATTTATTTTTTAATTTTCAAATATTTATTATTTCAACTTTATTTCAATTAACAAAACTATTTTAAATAGCTCTATTTTTGTTTTAGATAACAATAACAACACTGTAACTAGTTCATCAGTTATGAGCTGACTTGCTATTGACTGACCTGAACTGGTTCCCTGTGTCCATTAATGATCCAGTCATAGTGGATGATCAAGAGTCCCTGTCATCTCAATTGCCCATAAAACCTCTGAAAAGTCTTTCTTGAAGTATTTCTTGTCCAATATTGATGTTTCAGCTTGTGGTTCTTATTAAATGAGAGTCGTGTTTCAGCTTTTGTCACCTCCTGCTCTGGATAAGTTACAGTTCTGCTGGCTCAGGAGGCTAGAGGGTTCCTTCACAATTCATTCTTGACAAGCCGTTTTGCACCTTTTCTTCTCAACACGCTTTTTTTAAACCCAGCTGACTGAACAGATTTAAAAAGTCATTCCCAACAGAAACTCACAAAGAAACTTGTGCCTTGGTGCCAGGAGACGCACGACAAATGAAAACAATGTGTTCTAAAATTGGTTCAAAATATCAAACATGTTTGACCTTCTCTGGCTGGATGGAATCATAGTCTGAAGCTGAAAAAATTTGAGTCTTTGCTCATCATACACTATCTGTCAACTCAAATCTGTAGACTAGTCTAAATCGAGGCAAAAGTTGTGTATTCCACACCCTCAGTCATGAAGAGTTAAATATGACTTGATTATTATACTTAGTAATTATTCAGATATTTGGCTTCTCAAACAAGAACAAATGCAGGGCGGGGCTTGATTTTGTCTGGGGAATTGATTGAATGGTTGTGGTTTGCTATTGGTGGATCTCATGTGAGGTTGCCCCGCCCTCGTCATCAGAGAAGAGAAAAGAGGAAGGGAGGGGAAGAGGGAGGGGAAGAGGGAGGGGAAGAGGGAGGGGAAATTATTCTGATTAAAGGGGTCATGGACTGTATTGTTTTATTGTTTTATGTTTGCTGGGTGCACTTATAATGTTAATATGATTTTTTTAATCAAAAATTGTCATAATTTAGAAATAAAAGGCATTTTTCCTACCCTGATTTTAGCCTCTGATTTGAACGCTCTATTTGAAGGGGCGTGCTGCTGTGAGACTTAAGTGTAAGTGCCCACTGCTGTGATTGGCTGCTGTGAGACTTAAGTGTAAACACCCACTGCTGTGATTGGCTGCTGTGAGACTTCAGTGTAAACGCCCACTGCTGTGATTGGCTGCTGTGAGACTTCAGTGTAAACGCCCACTGCTGTGATTGGCTGCTGTGAGACTTCAGTGTAAACGCCCACTGCTGTGATTGGCTGCTGTGAGACTTCAGTGTAAACGCCCACTGCTGTGATTGGCTGCTGTGAGACTTAAGTGTAAACGCCCACTGCTGTGATTGGCTGCTGTGAGACTTCAGTGTAAACGCCCGCTGCTGTGAGACTTAAGTGTAAACGCCCACTGCTGTGATTGGCTGCTGTGAGACTTCAGTGTAAACGCCCACTGCTGTGATTGGCTGCTGTGAGACTTCAGTGTAAACGCCCACTGCTGTGATTGGCTGCTGTGAGACTTCAGTGTAAACGCCCACTGCTGTGATTGGCTGCTGTGAGACTTCAGTGTAAATGCCCACTGCTGTGATTGGCTGCTGTGAGACTTCAGTGTAAACGCCCACTGCTGTGATTGGCTGCTGTGAGACTTCAGTGTATATGCCCACTGCTGTGATTGGCTGGTGTGAGACTTCAGTGTAAACGCCCACTGCTGTGATTGCCCACTGGGTTACATCAGGAGAAAAAAAGACATGTCTAAACAAACACCAAGTCTAACACTTATAACACATCCAACTAACTTCTATGCATAGCCTCCTATAAAAATGATAATCCTAGGTGTGCTTTTACCTGCCTTTTAAAATTCAATTTCTGTGTTATTCGAGTTAATGACAATGGTAGAGAATTCCATGTTTTCATTGTCCTATATACTACTGTACGTTTGAGGAAATTAGTTTTTGCTTTAGGGAGTGAAAATCTGCCTTCTGTTGCCTGTCTAGTGGCATATGTGTCTGACTCCAAATTGCATTTCAATTAATTGTACCGATCCAATGGAATTTTAAACTGTAAAACCTTCCATGTTGCTAATAAAATTGCCTCAGTCATCCGGTCTTCCACCCTTAACCAATTAAGATGGAGATGCATGCTGTTAATATTTGTGCCATATGGACATTGTAGAGCAAGTCGTGCCGCCTTGTTCTGTACTAGCTGGAGTTTGCTTAAATCTTTTTTGGTGGCATTAGCCCAAATTATCTTGCAATAGTCTAGCTGTGAAAAGAAAATAGTACCTAATACCAGTTTCATTATATCCGATGTAAAATATTTCCTGCGTCGCCTTACTATGCAGGAAAGTATTACTTACTATTTCATCTTTGCATATGAAATAGCTAGAATCACATGTGAAACTCTCTCAAAAACTTTTAGCACGTTTTTACTATTACAGCTCTCAAGGTTAACTAATCGTGAAAAGTGTTGATTATAGCATTATATTTAGATCTATGGCATTATATTTAGGTCTATGGCATTATATTCAGATCGTGGCATGAAAGGTTGCAGTGATGAGCATTGTAGCCAATCACAGACATGTTAAGCACATGAATGCCGTGATCTCGTCATTGCAACTCGATTTCTGCACACTAACAAATACTTTCATCATAACTAACAGTGCAAACACAATGTAAATAAGAGATTCGTTGATTATAACAGGAGTTCTGGCACAAGTCCAGAACTCAGTCACTGATAAACTCGCGCTGTTTGATTGACAGCTCCAGCGATTGTAAAGGGAGCGTTCTTTGATCGCTTTCTATATATAATCACAGTTAAAATAACAGATTTTCATCCTACTAAGAGAAACAATGTGAAGTTGAGCGTTTAGTCACTGGTTTGATTTACTAACACATAGACAAAGAACATCTGACTGTACATGAATCATTACAAATCAGAAATCACTGGTCCCAGATCAGGCATTAGAATTAACACGGTTACTTACAGTGCATTTGGAAAGTATTCACAGCGCTTAACCTTTTCCACATTTTGTTATTTTACAGCCTTTGCTCAATACTTTGTTGAAGCACCTTTGGCACCAATTACAGCCTCAAGTCTTTTTGAGTATGATGCTACAAGTTTGGCACACCTATTTTTGGGCAGTTTCTCCCATTCTTCTTTGCAGGACCTCTCAAGCTCCATCAGGTTGGATGGGGAGCGTCGGTGCACAGCCATTTTCAGATCTCTCCAGAGATGTTCAATCGGGTTCAAGTCTGGGCTCTGGCTGGGCCACTCAGGGACATTCACAGAGTTGTCCTGTAGCCACTCCCTTGTTATCTTGGCTGTGTGTTTAGGGTCATTGTCCTGTTGGAAGATGAACCTTCCCCCAGTCTGAGGTCCAGAGCGCTCTGGAGCAGGTTTTCATCAAGGATGTCTCTGTACATTGCTGCATTCATCTTTCCCTCGATCCTGACTAGTCTCCCAGTTCCTGCTGCTGAAAAACATCCCCACAGCATGATGCTGCCACCACCATGCCTCACTGTAGGGATGGTATTGGCCAGGTGATGAGCGGTGCCTGGTTTCCTCCAGACATGACGCTTGCCATTCAGGCCAAAGAGTTCAATCTTTGTTTCATCAGACCAGAGAATTTTGTTTCTCATGGTCTGAGAGTCCTTCAGGTGCCTTTAGACAAACTCAAGGCGGGCTGTCATGTGCCTTTTACTGAGGAATGGCGTATGTCTGGCCACTCTACCATACAGGCCTGATTGGTGGAGTGCTGCAGAGATGGTTGTTCTTCTGGAAGGTTCTCCTCTCCACAGAGAAACGGTGGAGATCTGTCAGAGTGACCATCGGGTTCTTGGTCACCTCCCTGACTAAGGCCCTTCTCCCCCGATCGCTCAGTTTGGCCAGGCGGCCAGTTCTCGGAAGAGTCCTGGTGGTTCCAAACTTCTTCCATTTACGGATGATGGAGGCCACTGTGCTCATTGGGACCTTCAATGCTGCAGAAATGTTTCTGTACCCTTCCCCAGATCTGTGCCTTGATACAATCCTGTCTCGGAGGTCTACAAACAATTCCTTGGACTTTATGGCTTGGTTTGTGCTCTGACATGCACTGTTAACTGTGGGACCTTATATAGACAGTGTGTGCCTTTCCAAATCATGTCCAATCAACTGAATTTACCACAGGTGGACTCCAATCAAGTTGTAGAAACATCTCAAGGATGATCAGTGGAAACAGGATGCACCTGAGCTCAATTTTGAGTGTCATGGCAAAGGCTGTGAATACTTATGTACATGTGATTTTTTTTTTTTGTTTTTTTTTGTTTTTTATTTTTAATAAATTTGCAAAGATTTCAAACAAACTTCTTTCACATTGTCATTATGGGGTATTGTTTGTAGTATAATTATTATTATTGAAAAATAATGAATTTAATCCATTTTGGAGTAAGGCTGTAACATTACAAAATGTGGAAAAAGTGAAGCGCTGTGAATACTTTCCGGATGCACTGTACATATTGTGGCATTACTGTCGAGTCCATATCGTAAAGTCTGTTTGCAAAGCCTGCACCGAAATTGCGACTGATTTACCAAAGAATCCACAGTGAAATGTAGCGAATACAAATAAATAATACTCAACTGAGACATTCACATTGTTGAAAATAAATAAGCACATTCCTAGCATAAGGATCCTTTGGAAGGTAATGTTTTTTTTTAGTGCAGTGATCCTGTATCGCTCTTCTCTCCTCGTCATCTCACTAACACAGCAGTGGGCGGGGCCAACGTTGTGATGATGAAGTAGGCATTGATCTTCTTCTGCAGAGGCGGTCTTTTACCTAATGAGTCGCTGGGCTTGGTTACAATAAAAGCTGTTTTTGGACTAAAAAGGAAGTTTTCAGTTCTGAAACTTACAGGATATTCTTATAGTATATATGACATATTTTCCTTGACATATGACCTCTTATATGTCAAGGAAAATTTGATTTCTTAGTTCATGACCCCTTTAAAAAATGTATGAGGGCACATGAATGAAAAAAAAAAATTAAATGATGTGCACGGATAAATTATTTATAATAAATGCTGCAATATTCCATAAAAACAAGAACTGTCCAATTTGATTTCATGGTGACTTCAAGGCTGCAGGGGTTCAACAAACAAAAAAAAGTCAAGCGTTGAAAACCAGTGGTTGGTTATTCTTCTCTTGAAAGCAGAACAAAAACCCTGTAAGCCAACAAATCTGATGGCGCCCTCTGGTGTTTGGCTTTTCAGGATGTTCCCACCAAGCTAGTGGCGAAAGCAGTACCTTTGCCAATGGCTGTGAGAGGCCACTGGTTCCTGAGCCCTCGAACGGACTACTGTGTCGCTGTGCAGACCGCTATCAGACAGCCTGACGGAGACTACCAAGTGTCTGAATGGAGCCAAGTGGTGGAGTTCTGCACTGGGGGTAAGCAGAGGCGGAGTAACAGAGGTTTTGTATTAATGTATATTAATATTAGTGTATTAATGTTGTGTTAAAATACTTTCATCTATCCCAGCTTAATATGCAGAGACAACTGTAAATAAGATATTAAAAAGAGTAAACACTGTGACTCTGTGCTTTCAAATCATTGGTCTGTTTGTTTGAGCAGCCCAGCACAGCAACAGGCTCAACCAATAGCGTGAGTTTGGGGGAGGGGCTAAGTTTGTCCAACCAATGTCAAACACCTGGAGTGCTTGGGAAACCTGTTCAGAAACAATCATAATTTCTGCACCTCTAGAGGCATAGAAATTACACACTGCAGCAGACGGGGGTTTAGTAATGGTAGCAGAATAATAATAATAATAATAATAATAATTGAATATTTAAATCTTGACTTGACATCATTTATCTTATCTTAACATAATCGTCATAACACACGTTTGTCATGGGTACTAATGCTGAAAAAAGAACAAATGTACAAATTAAAAAATGTTTGTTTCTTATCGTTGACTCTGCATATTGTGTTCAGATAGAAGACACTACCAATAGTGACACCTCTTTCTTTTTCTTTACTTCAAAGTCATGTTATTCATATCAGAAGCTCTTATGTTATACTCATGAATCATGGTTGTTAATGGGTTGTTTTCTGTAGATTATGCCATGGATCATCTCCAGCAGCTGTTGGATAAAGCTCAGGCCGCTGCTGGGAGGCCGCTCAGGTTCTCCGTGTTCTACCGCAATCAGAATCCCGAATACTTCCATTACGTGAGGTCAGTGTCATCTGTCATCCCCAGTCTCCACTGCTTTCTACATAAATCTTTCCTTGACAGCTCTCAGACTGCATTGATTTTTGATCTGCTGCGAGTCTTCGTGATTTGAGAAAGCTCAAAATGAATCAAAACAGACTATATTTATTTTATTCATTCACAGTCCCGGTGTTGTGCACGATTCTTCTTAAACACATTTTTCACCTTTTTAAGCAATCTTAGAGGCTATGTTTTGTATGGAAGCTTGTTTCCGCACACAGAATAAAACATTTTAAAAGATAATTGTGACTTTATATCACGCAATTCTGAGAAAAAAAGTCGCAATTACCTTTTTTATTTTTTTATTCTGTGGCAGAAACAAATATAAAACTTTAGAAAAACTTCCAAATTGTCTAGATATGGCTATGGCATCTACCAGCAAGGGCTAACAGGGCCATGCTAACTAGCTAGACCTTAAACCTCTCTCCTTGCCATTGACTGAATTGTCCAGCAATCCATTTTTTCACTGTTTTTGTACAGTAGGGGGCGCTGTTACGCATCTTCTGAACGAGTACAGAATCTCCAGATCAAAACACAGGCGAAGAAGAAGCAGAAACAAGCGATAGAAGCATTGCTTACGCACATGTAGAATAACGTGATCATCAACATTAAACAGCATAAAAATCTAAACTGCCTAATGTTACTGAATGAAATGTCGACCCAGGACGAGCTCTAAGACAGTGAAGCTTTGAGGTGTTGATGGATTCCATCTACTCCATCTGTTTTGATCATCGCTCTGAACAGTCTTTGACAAAAATGTGGATTTTCTCTTCTTGTTCAAAATGTTGCTTTTTTATAATTGTTTTGTTTTGTTTAAAAGCAGATGTTCTGTTCTTTTTTTTTTATATATTGCATGTTCAGATATTCATACAACAAAATATTCTGAAAATAAAATGATCAAAAATGCTGGCGCTGGCGGGGAAAGAGTTAAAAAGTTGCTTAACTCAAATTCACGTCTGGCTTCATTCTTCCACTGTTCACAATCGAATCAATTCCCCATGTCTAAAGGGTTGTTCACACCAAAGATGATAACTATAACAATAAATATAACTATAAAGTTTTAATAACCATTATTATTGAGCATAAGGAAGTCCACACCACAACTATAACGCCTTCAGAATGATATTTTCCAGCTGATGAATGATAAAAACATTGACATTGATTGGTGTGAACGCTAATATAGTTATCATTGTTATTGTTTTTGGTGTAAACGGGCCTTAAAACTAAGAACTGTCCTTAATTTTTTCACATTGAATATCCTGTTTTACTCTGAAATACATCACATTTCGAGAGTAGAAGGGGTTGCGAATGCAAGTTGCTATGAAATCGAAGCAGTGACAGATATTTCCTTCTGTATTATGACGAACATCCGAGTGAAAGGAATTATCAAACAAGAAGAAAAATTCAGAAGGCAGATCTGAATGCTTCACTGGAAGATTGAGAAACACATGCACAGATAAACTGTTCACAATAACATGCATTCGGTAAGATTTTATTATTCAGTGTTGGATGATTGATTATTCTGCATGTCTCTACATAGATCAGAGTGTGGAGGTGCAATGCTCCCATCTTTCAAAGACAACAGTGGAAGTCACGGCTCCCCCATCAACGGAAAGCTACGTGGCGTCTTCCTCAGCTGCAACACCGAGTTCGACACAGGCCTCCCTCCAAAAGACTCCCCGTACGGCGCTCTGCGCTTCCAGATTTCTGCCGAACGTCTCCTCAACCCGAGTACAAACCTCTACTTCGCTGACTTCTACTGCATGTACACAGCTTACCACTATGTAGTGCTGGTGCTGGCCCCTGCCGGATCGGAGGGGGATGACTTTTGCAAGAGCCGTCTTCCACGACTGGACCTAACATCCAATCCCTTCCTGACGTACACGGCCGGAGACGTACCCATGTTCTGTCATGCCAGCGACGTGATTCTGGAGGTGTTGTTCACAGAGCCCTTGCTTCTGGAGCACGGCATCCTGGCTCAGATCAGCGGCCGTCCCCAGCTCATGAGCCTCTCCACTGCCAACGCCAAAAAAGACCCGAGCTGTAAGGTGTGCAATATCAGTGTGGGACGCTGAGCTGAGGATGCAAGCTGTCATAGGAAGTGCAACCGGAAAAATGGACCACCTCACTGGCTGTGGTTTGGAAATGGACGTTCTCATCAGAATCCGAAACATTCACACTGTGGGATTTGTTTTAGAACATGCCAAAGCAGGGTTCCCACGGGTCCTTGAAATCTTTGAAAGTTTGTGAATCTGAAAAAAAAAAAAAAAAAAAAAAAATCAAGGCCCTGGAAAGTTTTCGAAAATTAACATACATAGATACAGGTCCTTGAAAGTGCTTGAATTTATTTTGTGCAAGAAGTTTTATGAAAAAAATTCCATATTATTCCCTCCGGTCCGCTAATGTTTTATTTCGCCAACACTTCGTGGCCTATGCGTACTATTGATTTACGTTAGTTACACGCATTTACGCGTTACGTTTAGGGGTGTGCACGAATAGTCGAATATTTGAATATTCGATCTGTAATTAATATTCGAAAAATAAAAATACTATTCGAATTTTACTGCGTTGCTTTGCTGGCCGTAAATGCAGTGAATCCATGATAAATCCCACTAAAACTCGCAGTTATAACTAAATCCACTGGGTGGCGCTGTGGAGCGTGTTAATAATAATGTCGTCTTCCTCGCGATATTTGGAATTACTCAGATGAAAATTGAAAATGATCTTACAAAATAAAAGTTACTTTTGATCAAATGAATGAATGAAACTGAGTTATCATAATATCACGACCCCAATGAGAAATCACATGAAATCCAAACACCAGTCGAATGAGGAAAGACAGCTGTCCATCACTGCATCACGAGTGCAGGTGAGCGCATCTGTGCCCCGAGTGAGAGCGAGATAACGCATATGACAGCAAAATGATCTCGAGACAAATGCTTCCTTTAAGTTTCGTCGAGGAGGAACAGAAAACATAAAGTGCTGTTAGAAACTTCTCTTAACACCGTGTCTCTGCAACGTCTGTCAGCGGGGCGCGTTTTCTCACCCGAGAATAATATCATCCACATGATATTAATGTTTTTCTCAACATGAAAATGTGAAACAACATAAACACGATAACCATACCGACTCGAGTGTATGTGTACGTTCTGCACGATAACTGGCGCGCTCTGCTTTATTAGCGTTTATTTCCGCTCGCGCTGCTTGAGCTTATAATGCTTTTGTTCTTTTGGCCTATTTTTTTTTTTTTACACATATTGTTTAATGTTTTAAACTGAAAGAAACCCTTAATATGCTTGTTGTGTACTACATTGCCTAATCGTAAGCTTGTTCAGAAATGGTGACAAAAACTTACGTCTTTCTTATTTTCTCAAAATAACGTAATTTAAATAAACGAATATTCGAATATTCGTTTTTTATGAGCCCAAATATTCGAATACAATATTTTGGGAAAATGCCCATCCCTGACGTTAAGTGTTTCCCGCGTGAGGTACTTTGTGTTGTACCCATGACGTTCACGCGCACACGAAACTACTGCGATGTTACCTCAACGTTTTCAGTGCTTACACCGAACCCAAATATGTTCAGTCAATGACTGTATATTGTGTTCAATAAACATAAAACATTTGTGATAATCTGTTGCCCAAATATTTTATTTAATGTAATGTTGAATTGCTTTGCTTGTTAAGATAATGTAAACCCATGAGGCAAGAAAAACTTAAAAGCATATTCATATATCTTAAAACTTCTGGTTACATGAGCCTAAGCTCTTTTCAGTAAAATCCATGCAAAAGTTAATATCAGATCATTTTAGAATGCAGTATAGGATGTACCGAATATTCTTCAGTTTTATGCAAAACAGAAATACGACAAATAGAATATCGGATCTCTGTCATATGGCCAAAAATAAATGCAAAAAAATGCTTTTTTGCATGGTTGTGTTACACATGAAAACTGTAACAATGTATCTTACAAGGTAACACGATGTAACCTTGCTCTCACTTGAAATGTGTCCCCACATTAGGTCCTTGAATTTGAGGGTATTGGACCTGGAAAGTCCTTGAAATTTGAAGTTAACCAAGGTGTGGGAACCCTGCAAAGGCTTTCACAAAAAGAGGTAAGAATAAAGAAGAAGAACATGAGCACTGAATGAGGTCATGGTCTGATAGTCTAGCCACTAGCCTTAAGGCCTGTGAGTCAACCCTTCAGATCTTACAGGGACAGTTCACCCAAAAATGTTTCATCATTTACTCACCAGCATGTCTTTTAAAACCCGTATTACAAAAAGGAGAAAAAGCAACAGAAAAGTGCTCCATGTGACTAGTGTGATGTATTGAAAGCCATATAACATGTGTGTCAGTCTCAGCTATAAATCCACTTCCTTAACCCTCATCCGTCCCTCACACTCTGTAACAAATCAGTCCCTCGTGGGTCAAAATGACCCGAAGCCTTAAAATTATACTTTTTTTTTTTTTGGTCCAGAAAGCTTATATCATTTTATTTTTATAATATTTTTTGTTTACACTTTATTTTAAGGTGTCATTGTTACAGTGTAATTACATTTTTAAGTACTGAGTAATATTAATTAACTACATGTACTTACTATAGGGTTAGGGTTTGGTTGAGGGTTATTTGCATGTAATTATGCATAATTTACTGTTATTACTATGGTAAGTACATGTAACATATGTAACAAGTACACTGTAAAATAAAGTGTTACCTTTTGTTCTTTTTTTTTAATGCTATTGGAGATTTTTTTATTTTATTTACCTTTAAATTACTAGATTTTATTAATAAATAATATAATTTAAGCACATTCTTTCAACTTAAATTCAAAATATCTTAACATTTAATGCGTAACCCTGTTAATTCAGTTCAGAATATCTCACATTGAGTGTCTCTGCTGACCTCTTGTGGAAAAAAAATAATATATCGTATTATTATTTCATGACTCTTGCCACTAGATGGCCTTATAGCTCTATATGGAGCAAGTGCGCTGTTCCGCTGGGTCCTAAAGTCAGTACTCGAGTTTATCTCTTGAGTATGCATTCAGATACACATGTAGACATTATAAAATCATTTTTTGGTAAAGTTTAGTTTTAATCGAGCATTTTTTTGGTTTTTCTATGTGTACTGAAGCATTCCTCGCATTCATTCCTAAGGGGGTCAAATTGACCCGCGAGGGACTGATTTGTTACTTTTTTTAATTTCAACCACATAAACTCCTCGGATCCAGTCAATTTTTTTTGTGTGTATTCGTGGTTCACGTGTGACAAAAGTCCTGAAGTTTTGGACTACTCCGATAAACACTCAATTTTTTACATTTTTTCCAAAAAATAATTTTCGGGTCAAAATGACCCGAGGGACGGATGAGGGTCAGTTCAACCAAAAATTATCCCATAATTTACTCATTCTCAAGCCATCCTAGGTGTATATGACTTTATTCTTTCAGCCAAACAAAACTTTTATTAAATAATATCCTGGTTCTTCCCAGCTTTATAATGGGAGTGAGTAGCGCCTGAGCCGTATGGATTACTTTTATAATGGATGGATGCACTTTTTTGGGCTTCAAATAATCTCAGATGCTATTCACTGCCATTATAAAGCTTGGAAGAGCCAGGATATTTTTTAATATAACTCAGATTGTGTTGGGCTGAAAGAAGAAAGTCATACACACCTAGGATGACTTGAGCGTGAGTAAATTATGGGATCATTTTCCTTTTGGGGTGAACTATCCCTTAAAGATTAATCATGTATAAATCATGTTTAATGAATTATGTAAGTGATTCTCTTTATTTTTACATCAAGTTATTTGTGTTATCAGAGTCTAATCCCTGGTTTTGAATCAACTGTAATCAATATGAGTCTTTGTGTCTGTTGAAATGTATATAAATGTTGAATTAACTGTCAGAATGCTTTAACAGAAATAAATAAAACACTTCCGAGACTTTCTGCAGGTTGTCTGTCTGTGTGAGAATGAATGTATTTCAGTTCAGCTTTCAACACGGACAGTTTTAGTCATTATGGTACATAAAACATTGAAAAAAGCTTATTATAATGTGGTACTGTGGTACATTCACATATCTTTGCTTCTGAGTCACATGTCAAACAGTGACGGAGCATGATTTTTCAGTTTTTGGGTGCAAGTGAGAAAGCCTGGGCTGATTCAAGCTCCATAAATTCAATAAAGCATATCAAAAGAAAATGGATGGAAAAAAGCCTAAAATTGTTCATGAACATATTTTTTTAGGTAATGTCAGTGTATATTCCAAAATGTGTGCATCAATTCACGGATGTGGATTCCAAAACCTCTATGGTAATATTTAATAACTGAGAGCACCTGCATGTAATACGTAATCTGATCAAGATTATGATTATGAACAGGCCATTTATAATCAGTCTGAACAAACACTAATCTCTCTGTCTGTCTGCTGATAAGAGCAGGATTTAGCAACGCCCTTAAAACTCTCACATGAATGAGATCAATTACAACACCACCTCTCAGTTTCTCTTCCAGCAGGGATAATTTCATTATGCGAGGCATTTAACATGCAGTGTGAGATCAAACACAATCTCTCAACACGCGTAAACGACATCTTTTTCTGATCAAGGGTTCTCATGCGTCAGTCCAAAGGCCTATGTCAGGTACCAATCCATGGAATTAATAGATTAAAATGGATTAGTGACCAAACCAAAAACGTCCTGGGATTTGATTGCACCTCCTTGAGGAATACTAGGTTGTGTCCCAAATGAAATTATGTTTTAGCTGGAAACATTTATAACCCAATTAGATATCCCAAACGGAAAAATAGTTTATCTCAGAAAAAGTTCTTGACTGTAGAAATCTTGTCTGAGATAAATATAACAGATAAATATAACACCAATCATTAACACTATAGGAAGAAGCCAGGTGTATATTACTAAAATACTTAATATAAAAACATTTAAAGGGGTCCTATAATGCCCTTTTCACAAGATGAAAGTCTCCGGTGTCTCCAGAATGTGTCTGTGAAGTTTCAGCTCAAAACACCCCACAGATTGTTTATTATAGGATGTTTGCCCCTATTAGGGTGGCAGCAAGACCACGCTGTTTTCGTGTGTGTCTCTTTAAATGCAAATGAGCTGATGCTCCCCGCCCCCTTTTCAGAATAGGGCGGAGCCAGCTGGAGTGTGGAAAACCTCACACAAGAAGTACAATTTGCAAAGATGGATGAAGACCAACTGTTTGACCAACTTCATTTTTAGCACATGTAAGTAAGTACTGCACGTCATATTTTGTGAATGTGCTTGTTAGGACGCTATACAGTGGCTAAAGTTACCATTGTATTCAGAGATTAGAGCTATGTCATTAGTTTTATTTTTAAGAAGTAATAAAAGTGTGCTTCTGACTTGTACAGGCGGTGAGCATTTCTTAAATAAAAGAAGTGCTTAATCTTACAAAATAAAAATTAATATTTATTAATTTATTTGATACAATTAAACATTTCTCATAAAAATACATTATCCACAGTATGCAAAGCTTTAATAAACATTCCCACAAGATATTTATAAACATTTGTTAATTAATCAATAATCACATTTTCTAAAAATTATTTCTGGAAACACTGAAAACAGTGATAATGGCACAGCATTTCGGTCAGTTCTGTGCTAAACGGGTCAAAGTGCAAAGTTCTGCAGACACAGTGAAGCTGTCATTCATTGGACAACAGCAGATTCAGAGCCACACACATAAATACAGTAGTTTTTGCCATTATTATTGTCCCATTCGGTGGCACCGAACGCAGCCGGTAAGTAGGAGGCACAGAACTCGATGCGCTCGCGCGGGTCTAATCGTTCAGGAACGCTGATGTTAAACTCAAACACGTCAGTCCCAGGTTCCCCGTAATACTGATCCAGGTACGTACAAGGTACGTCCAGGTAACTGCGCCAGGAGTCGAAAGTAATCCGGATGTGTACCGCTTTCTCAAAGCAGACATTCTTGACGCGCACGGTTCCCAGAATGCAGTGCTTGCTGACGTCACAGCTCTCCAACAGCACCATGTGATCCTGAAGCCGGCTTCTGAACGCCTGGAAATCTCTGCAGGGCTGCTCGAACCCCAGACTCAACCCCAAAGTCTTCTGAGCGGGCTCCGTGGAGCAGCTCAACTTCTTCAGTCGGGGTATTTTCAGCGGTTCGCGCGGGATTTTGTCCTCTTTCTCGGAGAACAGGCGCACTGTGATGAGCGAAAGCCCTTTGGCATCGGCGAACGCGACGCGTTTCTCCCTGCGGCCGCTCTTGATGAGGCCTGAGTGTCTGTACTCAAACAGCGGCTGAGGGGAGATGCAGGGCCGCAGGGGTTTGGGAGAAGACACCGCGAGCAGGTGGTTGATGTGCGGAGAGCCTCTGCACCTGAAGCCTACGGCCACGTCCACAGATCTCACGGAGACAGGCGGGCCGAACCGCGACATCACACTGGAGTGGGAAAAATGGGATAAAATTATGATTTGCAGGATTCGCTTTACTTTTGAATCAGGGCTTGACATTAACTTTTTTGCTCACCAGCCACTGTGGCTAGTGGTTTTTCAAAGTTATTAGCCACTCAGCATTTTCACTGGCCACAGTTTTGACACTGATACCATGGGGAAAAACTGCCATATAGATATTTTTAATATTATCTCATAATTTGGCAGCAGGAATATTAGGCTGCTGTCACTTTAAGACCTGACGCACGGATCCATTATACTGTTACACATGCGTTTTCTTTCTCAACTGTTTACATTCACTTCAAACAGAACTGACTGTGTTTACGTGAATACTCGCCAAGACCGGCATTTTGACATTATTTTGTGTGTATTTAACTGTTTAAGCGCAATAAGCAGCGAAAAATAACTCAATTTAGTGCTGAGAGGCTGCTTTATGTGTGCACAAAATCTGCAGGAATGAGTAAAATTATGCGCAATCCCACGGCGAAATTCAAGCCCTGTAACACCAACAATGAAGTAAATGAAGCGAGTGAGTGAGGGGAGGAGGGTGTGTGTGTCACTCGTTGTTGGAGAGATGAAAGAGAGAGAGAGAGAGAGACGCTGGTATCGTGTGTCTATTCTGAGGAAATGAGTAAGCGTTTCAGATATTTCAGTATCTATGTATCGGAAAATCTATTTTAACTACATTGCACTTAGTTTATTATTTCAGATGCCTTTTAAAAAGACTACAATTGAAAAATGTATATATTATATATACAATTTAACCCGCCAAAGAGGCTAGTAGGAGTGACTGCGTTACACGCCACTGCTGAAATACACACACATTTGGTGGGTCGGCGGGTGTTAATGTAAAGCCCTGATTAGAATCTAATTTTACAGGGTTCCACTGATTTTTTTAATCAATGAATTTCCATGAGATAAGGGACAAAACGTCCCAATACAAAAGCCTTCATTGTGTTAAAAATGAAGAAATTTACAAAAGTTACATCTAAAGGAAATCTGTATACTCAGGGCATTCATTGCTTATATTTTTAAATTAAATTAGTATTACCATAAAGGGTTAGTTCACCCAAAAATGAAATTCTGTCATTAATTACTCACCCTCATGTCGTTCAAAACCCGTAAGACTTTCATTCATCTTCGGAAGACAAATGAAGATGTTTTTAATGAAATCTGAGAGATTTCTGTCCCTCCATTGACAGCTATGCAACTACACTTTGACGCTTCAAAACCTTTATAAAAATGTTCATTCTCATGTTACGTTTGAGCTTTAGCAAGAGGTTTGTTCTCACGTGTCAAGCAGGTTCGGTTGAGCTTCTGTTTATGTTCGCTGATCAATGTTTGTGAATAAAAGCCTAAATTCAATCTGCTCATCATATAAAGCGATCGAGTCTCTTCAGAAAATTTGCGTAGCTGTCAATGGAGGGACAGAAATCTCTCAGATTTCATTTAAAAATATCTTCATTTGTGTTCCTGATGATGAACGAAGGTCTTACGGGTTTGGAACGACATGATTTTTGGGTGAACTATCCCTTTAAATACATGCTCTATACTTGGAAAATACATGTAATTAATGTAAAACTGCCAAACAAAGTTTTTTTTTTAAATTTAAAAATAGAAAAGTCAAAGACCTGCAAGATATCAAACAATGTAAAAATTAAATCTTTAATTATATTTCCCATAAAATAATGCCTATCAAAGTTGTGTCCTCACTTTGTATCAACTCATCGTCAGTTTTTTTTATAATTCTGAATAAATCAGGCAATGTCTTGGTCATCTTTATCTCTTTAAGGTTTATCATTCTAAGGTTGTTTTTAATGATTTTATTTACATACTGTATATATTTGGCCTGATTTACATGCCTTGTATACAAAACATCTTTACAAAGATGAAGGTTTCTTTTAATTTTGAAAGAAATATTTTATTATTTTTTTCAATTTATTGTGTTAAAATAGTAAAACATCAACTGAACTACATTATATTGTCTTATTTACCTAAGAACATTGGTTATATATGCTTAATATTAAAAGGGAGGGTAGAGAATTGATACCGAAAAATAAGAAAACCGAGGAAAAAAAAAAAAAAAAAAAGTAGACTGAGAGTGTATTTTAACACTTGGCTCCTTTACCAAAGACAAATATTACATAATTGAAGACTTTACACTGTTGTTGGACGGATCAAATTAAAATAGCAAGCGTCTGACGTAATTGACACAATTAAGAAGTAAACAAATGTACATTTTTAGAATTTTTTTTTTAATGTTAAAATAAAAACCTGTTCCCTTACATGGTTCATTAGCTGAGACCTTTGTCCACATATATATCAGTTTATAATAATGCATTAATAAATAATAAAAACGTGTTTTGTCCCTTATCTCAATAATCAGTTGTTTTGCACTCACAAACAGTAATTTTATGTTGAAGAAATATTTTAGATCATATTTTTACTAGAAAAATATTGACTGCAGAAATTCCCATGACTTTTCAGTGGCCAAATTTGTTACTTTCCATTACTTGTTTAGTCCTGGAACAATCAGATTTGTTGAAATTCCCCAATATTTCTAGGTTTTCCAGGACTGGGATTTAGTATTGTGACTCAATCAGGCAATAAACTTACTTTGCACAAGTCATCTTCAGCATATAATAGTGAAATCCTCCTTCAAAATTCCTTTTCTCCCAAAGATGTCACACACTTTAAACTGAGCCGATGCTGTAAAAACATACATGTAAGTGGTTTTAAACGCAAGTTAGTAGATTAATAATTGTCACATGCATATTTTACACAAACTTCTAAAACATAGTAAAAAAAAAGTCTTACTGTGCTTTCATTTTGATCATTGCATTATCCGCTGAAATCCTTAAAAATGTTATCTTTTGTATTTTTTTTATTTATTTATTCTTTGTATTAAAGGACACACGTTTGTGATGTCTCTGACTACCTGCTCGTCTGCTCATTTGAGCTTCAGGAAGTGTTGTCATCTTTTATAGATGCCTGATCCCTCCTCCAAACTCAAGCCAATGAGCTTTACAGAGACCGGACAGGACTTAACCAGCTATTTATGACCTGATCTGTGGGCTGAAGAGTGTAGGAGACTAAATCCTAGGGCAAACTTTACAAGTATCAGGTTGACATTTATATGAATAAGGAAAATCACACATTACATTTACAATGCAATACACCAAAATACTGGTAATATATGCATAAGAAATGTATTAATAGGGCTCATTTACTTGACATAATGAGTGGCACTTATGCCATTCTCAATGCTGGAGCAAATCTGCAAAGATAGTGATGATATTTCTATTTAATGCCATTTATGTAACAGTGAAATTAACATAATTATGCCTTTGGACTATGAGGAAAAGCATGAAAACTCCTCGGGGCCATTTACCCATAAAGCAAAGCAGCGAGCGTGATGTTTAACCTCATTAGGCTTTTATTCTTCATGCTTGAGCTTCCTTTACAAAGAGAGGCAGAGGAAGAGAGATAGAGTTACCATCACTGCCATATCAGACCTGTCCTTCCGCACATAACAGGAATCAATGTGGTTGGAGCCTGTGCCAATCAATGAGAAATCAACAGAAATGCCAAACTGACTCACTAACGGTTTGCTTTACTAATTAGTAGTCATGAGAAAAAATAATTTGGTAATGAAAAACTGTGCAAATTACAACTTTGTGAGGATAAACAAAATGAAAAACACAATTGTGGAACTTTAAAATCTATAGCAAATTCCACTGCAGTGTGAAAAGTATTTTAAGGGTGTGTTCACACTTAGCATGTTTGGTTGGATTAAAATGAACTCTAGTGCGATTGCTCTTCACACTTGTAGTTCGGTTCGCTTGCTTCATTTGATCCGGACCAAAAAAATGCATTTAGTCCTGGTCCGCTAGCGTTCGCATTGACATTATAACACCGAACCTAAAGGCATCGGGATACGTATACAACCTGATTGGTCGGCTTTTATTACGTATATTTCATGACAGAATTTACCGAACATCCAAATCAATGCTGTGCGCTCGTTGTGTGTGTGTAGCTACATATGATGGTATACTGACCAGCTGAGAACTCAAAAAGAGCTTAAAAAATGTGTAAAGGAGTCAAAACAGCGGCAGGAATCCCTCCGTCACACACACAAACCATAATCTGCTGCGAGGAGACGCGGTTCTGACGCCTGTACGAACTGTGATGGGCAACATCACGACTATGACGAGAAAAAACGGATACGCTTGAGCATTCTGTCCTTTTTAGGGTCTCATCTTCCTGTTTTTGGTTGGATTACATATCTTTGGTCTGTGTCACGATCCATACCAGAGTTCATTTGAAAGCGGAGCGAGACTCAGTCCTCTTGTTTGGTTCACACTTATTCAAATTAACCGCACTAACAGAGCAATCGCACCAGGGTTCGTTTTAATCCAACCAAACATGCCAAGTGTGTGATGTTGCCCATCACAGTTTGGTACAGGCGTCAGAACCGCGCCTCCTCGCAGCCGATCTTGGTTTGTGTGTGTGACGGAGGGATAACTGACGCTTTTTTGACTCCTTTACACATTTTATAAGCTCTTCACGAGTTCTCAGCTGCTCAGAATACCATCATATGAAGCTGCGCACACACAACGAGCGCATTTAGCCCAGCACACAGCATTGTTTTGGATGTTTGGTAAGTTCAGTTGTGAAATATACGTAATAAAAGCGACCAATCAGGTTGTTAATGTATCTCTATACCTTTAGGTTTAGTATCTTTGGTTCAGTGATAAAAATGCCAATCTAAATGCTAATTTTTTTTTTTTGTCGGGACCAAATGAGCCAAGCAAACCAAACTATAAGTGACTTTAACAGGGCCAAAAGTATAGATATAAAGTATAGAAATATAGGGAAACCCAATTATACATTCACACTTTTTGTTATTCTGGTTGAAACGCTTTTCACATCCTGATAGCACTTAACAACAGATCTAAACTGGTCTAAATATTACAAAATGTACATATATCTCGTGTCCGTCCAATCATTGCATTCGGTCTGAATGCAATTATATGATGTCCTACCTGCTTGTCAACCAATGTATTTGCATACCTCCACACACCGTCATCAGACATCCACGTCATCAGCGCGTCCCATGAGGTTATGCAGAGTTATAGACACACAAGGCCTGTTCAAATACCCACACTTGTGGTCTTGGCCACTTGAGAGTGTGTGCACACAACAGGAAGTGAGCGCGCAAGACTGTCCCAGGTCTTAAAAACAGCAAAGCTCAGTGACCTTAATGCACACTTCGGAGTGGTATTCGAGGCTTAGCGTATCCCATCATGCATCACGTTTAGGAACTAACACTAAACGCCCTGAAATCGCAAGATGAAGGAAACATTCCACTGTAAGTTACATTAATTAGACATTACATATAATTTGGTTGTAAAACATAAAGTGTTGCACATTTTACTGTGGTATGCAGGGAAGGAGACCAGAGGCCGATTTTTTTGAATGGATGTCAATGATCCAAGTTAGCCATTACGCTTTCTCCAAGGTTAGAGCCACGGACCCTCGTATCTCCCAATCTCTCGATACGTCCGAAATAGCATACTTTCGCTACTATATAGTATGCAAAAAACTGTATGCCAAAAGCGTAGTACAAACCCGATTCCAAAAAAGTTGGGACACTGTACAAATTGTGAATAAAAAAGGAATGCAATAATTTAAAAATCTCATAAACTTATATTTTATTCACAATAGAATATAGATAACATATCAAATGTTGAAAGTGAGACATTTTGAAATTTCATGCCAAATATTGGCTCATTTTGGATTTCATGAGAGCTACACATTCCAAAAAAGTTGGGACAGGTAGCAATAAGAGGCCGGAAAAGTTAAATGTACATATAAGGAACAGCTGGAGGACCAATCTGCAACTTATTAGGTCAATTGGCAACATGATTGGGTATAAAAAGAGCCTCTCAGAGTGGCAGTGTCTCTCAGAAGTCAAGATGGGCAGAGGATCACCAATTCCCCCAATGCTGCGGCGAAAAATAGTGGAGCAATATCAGAAAGGAGTTTCTCAGAGAAAAATTGCAAAGAGTTTGAAGTTATCATCATCTACAGTGCATAATATCATCCAAAGATTCAGAGAATCTGGAACAATCTCTGTGCGTAAGGGTCAAGGCCGGAAAACCATACTGGATGTCCGTGATCTTCGGGCCCTTAGACGGCACTGCATCACATACAGGAATGCTACTGTAATGGAAATCACAACATGGGCTCAGGAATACTTCCAGAAAACATTGTCGGTGAACACAATCCACCGTGCCATTCGCCGTTGCCGGCTAAAACTCTATAGGTCAAAAAAGAAGCCATATCTAAACATGATCCAGAAGCGCAGGCGTTTTCTCTGGGCCAAGGCTCATTTAAAATGGACTGTGGCAAAGTGGAAAACTGTTCTGTGGTCAGACGAATCAAAATTTGAAGTTCTTTTTGGAAAACTGGGACGCCATGTCATCCGGACTAAAGAGGACAAGGACAACCCAAGTTGTTATCAGCGCTCAGTTCAGAAGCCTGCATCTCTGATGGTATGGGGTTGCATGAGTGCGTGTGGCATGGGCAGCTTACACATCTGGAAAGGCACCATCAATGCTGAAAGGTATATCCAAGTTCTAGAACACTATATGCTCCCATCCAGACGTCGTCTCTTTCAGGGAAGACCACATACTGCATCAATTACAACATCATGGCTGCGTAGAAGAAGGATCCGGGTACTGAAATGGCCAGCCTGCAGTCCAGATCTTTCACCCATAGAAAACATTTGGCGCATCATAAAGAGGAAGATGCGACAAAGAAGACCTAAGACAGTTGAGCAACTAGAAGCCTGTATTAGACAAGAATGGGACAACATTCCTATTCCTAAACTTGAGCAACTTGTCTCCTCAGTCCCCAGACGTTTGCAGACTGTTATAAAAAGAAGAGGGGATGCCACACAGTGGTAAACATGGCCTTGTCCCAACTTTTTTGAGATGTGTTGATGCCATGAAATTTAAAATCAACTTATTTTTCCCTTAAAATGATACATTTTCTCAGTTTAAACATTTGATATGTCATCTATGTTGTATTCTGAATAAAATATATTGAAATTTGAAACTTCCACATCATTGCATTCTGTTTTTATTCACAATTTGTACAGTGTCCCAACTTTTTTGGAATCGGGTTTGTATGTCTGAATGCATAGTATTCGAAAAACAGTAGGCGAAAAGACCCCGGATGACCTACTACTTCCAGTGAGATTGAGACATTTTGTCCTCAAAGTTGATGTGTTAGAAGCAGGAAAAATGGGAAAGCGTAAGGATTTGAGCGAATTTGACAAGGGCCAAATTGTGATGGCTAGATGACTGGGTCAGAGCATCTCCAAAACTGCAGCTCTTGTGGGGTGTTCCCGGTCTGCAGTGGTCAGTATCTATCAAAAGTGCTCCAAGGAAGGAACAGTGGTGAACCGGCGACAGCGTCATGGGCGGAACCAAGGCTCATTGATGCACGTGGGGAGCGAAGGCTGGCCCGTGTGGTGTGATCAAACAGACGAGCTACTGGCCGGGTGCGTGTGCATCGCTTACCTGGGGAACACATGGCACCAGGATGCACTATGGGAAGAAGGCAGACCGGCGGAGGCAGTGTGATGTTTTGGGCAATGTTCTGCTGGGAAACCTTGGGTCCTGCCATCCATGTGGATGTTACTTTGACACGTACCACCTACCTAAGCATTGTTGCAGACCATGTACACCCTTTCATGGAAACGGTATTCCCTGGTGGCTGTGGCCTCTTTCAGCAGGATAATGTGCCCTGCCACAAAGCAAAAATGGTTCAGGAATGGTTTGAGGAGCACAACAACGTGTTTGAGGTGTTGACTTGGCCTCCAAATTCCCCAGATCTCAATCCAATCGAGCATCTGTGGGATGTGCTGAACAAACAAGTCTGATCTATTGAGGCCCCACATCGCAAATTACAGGACTTAAAGGATCTGCTGCTAACATCTTGGTGCCAAATACCACAGCACACCTCGGTCGAATTCAAATGTAGTACTTTTTAGGCGATTTTGTACGCTGACCGAAGTTGCATACCCTACCTCAGATAAAAATGGCTCTTTAAAGTGAGAACTTTAAAGCAGGTGTCTGTGCCTAAAAATGCAATATTTTACACTGAAGAGCCATAAAAAGCCATGTTACTGTGTAAAATCACATTGACATGATCAAACATCATTCTGGGGGTATTTTGGGGGGAAAGCATCAAACTGAAAACATTACAGAGATAAAATGAGATACGACTCTGTGTGTGACATGTCTGACTTGTTTTTTTAGGATGTAAATGCATAATAATGACAGCGCTTGAATTTAGCAGAAACACACTGCTGTGCATCTCTTTGAAACACTGCCGCTGTCGCTGCTCTCCCGCTGCTACGACTTCAAGAGGATCTGTGGGTGTCTGTCAGAGGAAGACAAAACAGCCAAGATCAGTGTTTCCAAACCTCTTTTGTCTCAAAACCATCTTCGACAGCTAGTCGGAAATGTGTTCACGAACTGGATATCATTTAGCATCATCAGTAACACTATCATAATAGTCACTTTTTGGACTGAAACAGACTTCCTCTCAAACTGAGGCACAGAATCTCAATTCAGTTTGATAGCAGTTTGACTGGCAAAATCTAAATCTTTCCATGTACTGTACCCTCTGGTTGGGATCACTTTTGGAAGAGCTGAAGCAATGTTTTTTAAATGCCAGAGGTTGCCTAATGACTTCATACAACTTTACAGATGTCTTGTTTGTTTAATAATGATTGGTGGATGTGTGGACTTCCTGTGCCTCATAACATAAGACTTCACTCTTCATTCCAGTAAATTTGCACAATGCATTAGCCAATAGCTGGATTGTGGCCTAGTTTTGTGAAAACAGATGAACAGTTCTCTATGATTTATGCCAGAACTGATGACAGTGTGGCTTCCTGTATCGGAAGGCAGTGTGAAATCGGAAGCTGTGGCACAGGCCAGCAAGTTAATGTTGAGTTTTCAAAAATCCCCATTTTACCAAGTATTTAATTTATTGACGTCAGTGAACACTGGGAGTGGTAAAGTAGTCTATAAAAGTACAACAGCAAAACTCATCAATAATTAATGTACTTTTTAAAGGGACAGAAAAATGAAAATTATCCACCTGAAATGTACGTAACTTTGCATCCAATGTTGTTTTGGACCCCATTGACTTTCATTGTATAGACAAAAACAGATAAAATGGATTAAATTTTTTTTGGAATTCAAAATCCATATGTTCCACAGAATAAAGGTTTGAACAACATAAGGATGAGTAAATGATGACAGAACTTTCCTTTTTTTAGTGGCAGAGATACAATGATATTAAAGGGGGGGGTCAAATGCTATTTCATGCATTCTGACTTATTGACACTGTTAAAGAGTTGATGCTCATGCTAAACATGGCCAAAGTTTAAAAAAACGAGCTGGACGTATGACGGAGTATTTCTGTGCCAAATACACTCCTTCAGGATTCAAACAAGTTTCGGAACGTTTTTCGAGTATGGCCCTGTATGATGTCATAAAGGGCGGAATTGCTCATATTCTGCCGGATGAGCGTACACACACACACACACACACACTCACACATCAAACAGAGCGAGAGCGCGCCCATCAACGAGCTTCGTTCGGGTTACGGGAGCCGTCGGCAGCGCTGTCATTTTGTTTTTAGACCACGAAATCAACAATGTCACTAAAGAAGTGTGGGGGAAAGATAACCTTGTTCAGCTTCCCAAATAACCCAGCGTTAAGAGAACAGTGGATGCAGTTTGTTTTTCCGGAGTTCTGCAAGTGTGTTTGTTTGTTCCCGGTCATGAGTGGAAACCTCAGGCGGTGAGAAAAACTGCATCAAATGTGTGTGTTTTGTTGGCGATCGGCGCGTAAGTGCATATAATGTGAACAACACCAACGTATAGTGAATCGAAAGTTATCCAGGGATAATGCCATGATGTATTTCGTGTATGTGACTCTTTAGCTCCGCCCACTGCACGCCTCCACGAGTTTGGCTGTTTTCTGAAAGAATCGGTACAGCGTATCTGTCTTTTATAAATATGATAAAACTAAAGACTCTTCGGAGATATGAAGGATGCAACACTACTCTATAGGTACTTAAGATTAACATGAGACTGGCAGAAACTGTGTGTGTTACTGTGCGTTCACACCGCCGGTGGCGAGAGCGTCAAAGTGGCCGGAAGTCATTCATTTTCAATGGGAGCCGGCGGCGAGCTCTGGCGAGAGCGGCGCATCTTGGATGATTTGGGCGTCGAGGAGAGTTGAAATCAGGTCAACTTTATGGTAATGAGCTATGACCCGGTTCGGCGGCAACCAGTGGGAATGTAGAAGTGCTCCGCTTGAGAGGATACTGTTTTTTTTATTTTCACATTTAAAAGATTTCATGAGGTTAACTTATACCCTACCTGTGGTCAGTCAGCACAAATACCGATCAACATGCTTGTTTCCTTTGCGGCCCCTCTCAATAAAGTTTAAAAAAAGACCAAGCATTCGATCTACGTCAGAGCGTCAGCGCGTCCATGAATCTTTCTACAGCGTCGTTGGCAGGGCAGCCAGAACGAATTTTGATGCTCTCGTCGGCGGTGGTGTGAACATGGCTAGTCTTTTCTTCCCTGTTGTGCCGTATATCTGAGTGAAACGGCTTCACAAACAAGAACAAATGTAGGGCGGGGCTTGATTTTGTCTGTGGGGAATTGATTGGATGGTTGCGTGGTTTGCTATTGGTGGATCTCATGTGAGTGACAGGTTGCCCCGGCCTCATCATCAGAGAAGAGATGTCGCTGCAAGAGGGAGGGGAAGTTATTCTGATTACCAGGAACATGAATTTAACAAAATGATGTGCACGGAGAAATAATTTATAATAAATACTGCAATATTGCATAAACACAGGAATCGTCCACTTTGATTTCATGGTGACTTTAAGGTGCGATTACATTTAATGTTGATCTGTGAAATTTTGCGTTGGTAATTGTGACTTTATATCACATAATTGTGTTTACATCTCGCAATTCTGACTTTATAACTTGCAATTGCGACTTTATATCACGCAAATCTGACTTTATAACTCGCAATTACCTTTTTTATTCTGTGGCAGAAACAAGCTTCTATAGAAAGCTGCTTGGTTCTGTGTGACTTCTGAAAAATTGCTATGTGGCCACACCTTTCCACACACCTCACTCTATACCAGTAACAACCAGTTACACTGCATTATGAGGGTTGACTGCATGATTGCATGTGAACTGTCAAGTTTACATCCTTTAGTAGTTTCTTGGCCACATTTCCACGATGTTAATCATGACACTAGATGTGACTCTCGTCTGTGTATGAGGCTTCGCTGAATCACACATTTCATAATATTGGACCAACAATAAAAATATTTTGAATACTGATTCAGGCCTGCATGTTTCAACATGTAAGGCCACTACACCTCACCACAGGTGTATAATTCACACAGCCGGTGGAACGATCACGTACACCGGACGAGTCACGCTGAAGAGAGTCAGCACAGGATATGGAGCAACAGGTGTATTGCTCAAGGGGAAATAAGAGGGGTCAAACAGGGTGAGGTTAGGCAGTTTTCATCTGCCAGAGCCGGGTCACACGGTGGGTTTTATATTACCACAATGACTGCTTTCATTAAACCAGACATTGTTGATTTCCACAGAACATAACCTCAACTCATCCCTCAATTCTAAATTGATCAATCAGATGACAGAAGGCATGTAGGCAACAGGTTTTTTGATCATTTAGAGAACTCAGAAATTCATTTATTAAATACGATTTAGCAGGCTTTATAAGATTTTTTTTTTTAAATATTAGAATTGTTGCTTTAATCATATGAAATTAAACTTTTAAAGTGCATGTTAATAAGGCACTTAGAAGTAGCCTACAATAAACATTACTATGCAGTTTTCGAAGTTGTGACATTCTTTGAATATATAAGTAATACATTCAAAGGCATGAGAATAGTGCAGGGTCCCTACACATTTCAAAAATCCATACTTTTCCAGACTCAACTTTCCAAATCTTTCTGTAGATTTTCTGACCATATTTAACATAAATGGTTCATACAGCATTATTTTCAGATTTATATTTGGAATATATGAGGAACATCACACGAGTAGCAGTGCTGCAATAGCATCCAGCTGCAGGCCCGCAGCACCGCAGTTTCAGAACCGCATCCACAGAACCGGAAGTGAGCGGCGCTACCCATACACGTCATTTTATAAACTGTTTTCACATGGATAATCGGATCGATGTAATATGTTACTGTAAAGGTACAACTAATTCTTAATTGAATTACATTGTTTTTTTTTTATTTTGTTTGGTAAGTTTTTTATTCATAAGCAAAAATTCTCCAACTCGCAGCCTACTCTTTCACATTTCTTAATTGAAATTGATGCATTTCTCAAATCTCTTAGATTGGTTAAAAACAAGAAAAAAGTGACAGATTCTTAAAATATGATGATGATTTTTTTTGATAATACACTGATGCATAACTGTTTCCTCTGTATGAGTTTATAGTATTTTTTTCTTTCTTTCTTTCTTGTGCTGGTGAAACTTTACATGATGATTTGATGTAATTTCATTCCTGTAGAAGGTCTATCTGTTCTGTCCTTTATGTCAGTTTTACTGTTCGATGCATTATAATAAAATAATAATAATAATAATAATCGGATCGATGTCTACAATATTTAACAACAATACTTTTAAACAAAGTTACTTTTCTGTTCAATGGCCAATGAGCCATTTGACAACAGAAGCAGAAGGAGAATATGTTGAGTCGTGTGATATTTCTGTCATGATGTGGTGAACGAATATTGAATCTGTTCAAGTCTTTCACGTTTTATCATTAAATATATATTATTCGTGTTAATATTAAATAATTATTAATTAATAAAACGTATTCATTTCGTTTTCAGGGATTAAAAGACTTTCATCTTTTCAAGTCTTTCTGCAGAAATGCCATGATATGGACTTAAGAGTCACAAGTTTTTGTGTTTTAAGATGATTATTTGTTGCTTGCATGTTTTTATTTTTATTATGAGCCGTTTAAATACGTTTTAAACCTATTATTTTAGAAATATTTTATTAATGTCCTATTTGTTTTCATACAGAGAAACACGTTTCACTTGTTCAAGGCCTTGTATTAAATGGTTATTTTTATAAGTATTATTTGTAACAACATGAACATGAAGGAAATAATACGATTAAATATACAGTCAAATGGGAAACACTTTACAACGTTACACATTTATTAATATATTTTTTAAATAATAAAAAAAGTTGTATAGTTGTGGTATAGCTGAAGTAACAATAAACTAGTGTTTGTGTCCATTAACATTAAATCTTCTCATACTTTGTGTCAGTAAGTATTATTTGTAACAATATGAATGTGAAGGAAATAATACTATCATTTATGGCAAGCCGTTTTAACATTTAATCCTTAAAATGCACTAGTATCTTTTTTCATGCTACTAGTACTTATTCATTAGCTACTAGTGCCTATTCTTTTGATACTAGTACCTATTACTAGATAGTACTTATTCATTAGATACTAGTACTTATGTTTTAGATACTAGTACCTATTACTACAAACCCGATTCCAAAAAAGTTGGGACACTGTACAAATTGTGAATAAAAAAGGAATGCAATAATTTATAAATCTCATAAACTTATATTTTATTCACAACAGAATATAGATAACATATCAAATGCTGAAAGTGAGACATTTTGAAATGTCATGCCAAATATTGGCTCATTTTGGATTTCATGAGAGCTACACATTCCAAAAAAGTTGGGACAGGTAGCAATAAGAGGCCGGAAAAGTTAAATGTACATATAAGGAACAGCTGGAGGACCAATTTGCAACTTATCAGGTCAATTGGCAACATGATTGGGTATAAAAAGAGCCTCTCAGAGTGGCAGTGTCTCTCAGAAGTCAAGATGGGCAGAGGATCACCAATTCCCCCAATGCTGCGGCGAAAAA
Organism: Coreius guichenoti; assembly: GCA_039654105.1. Taxonomy (NCBI): domain Eukaryota; kingdom Metazoa; phylum Chordata; class Actinopteri; order Cypriniformes; family Gobionidae; genus Coreius; species Coreius guichenoti. Next base: position 3,320,879 of record CM077186.1, on the reverse strand, counting down.
TAGTGGAGCAATATCAGAAAGGAGTTTCTCAGAGAAAAATTGCAAAGAGTTTGAAGTTATCATCATCTACAGTGCATAATATCATCCAAAGATTCAGAGAATCTGGAACAATCTCTGTGCGTAAGGGTCAAGGCCGGAAAACCATACTGGATGCCCGTGATCTTCGGGCCCTTAGACGGCACTGCATCACATACAGGAACGCTACTGTAATGGAAATCACAACATGGGCTCAGGAATACTTCCAGAAAACATTGTCGGTGAACACAATCCACCGTGCCATTCGCCGTTGCCGGCTAAAACTCTATAGGTCAAAAAAGAAGCCATATCTAAACATGATCCAGAAGCGCAGGCGTTTTCTCTGGGCCAAGGCTCATTTAAAATGGACTGTGGCAAAGTGGAAAACTGTTCTGTGGTCAGACGAATCAAAATTTGAAGTTCTTTTTGGAAAACTGGGATGCCATGTCATCCGGACTAAAGAGGACAAGGACAACCCAAGTTGTTATCAGCGCTCAGTTCAGAAGCCTGCATCTCTGATGGTATGGGGTTGCATGAGTGTGTGTGGCATGGGCAGCTTACACATCTGGAAAGGCACCATCAATGCTGAAAGGTATATCCAAGTTCTAGAACAACATATGCTCCCATCCAGACGTCGTCTCTTTCAGGGAAGACCTTGCATTTTCCAACATGACAATGCCAGACCACATACTGCATCAATTACAACATCATGGCTGCGTAGAAGAAGGATCCGGGTACTGAAATGGCCAGCCTGCAGTCCAGATCTTTCACCCATAGAAAACATTTGGCGCATCATAAAGAGGAAGATGCGACAAAGAAGACCTAAGACAGTTGAGCAACTAGAATCCTGTATTAGACAAGAATGGGACAACATTCCTATTCCTAAACTTGAGCAACTTGTCTCCTCAGTCCCCAGACGTTTGCAGACTGTTATAAAAAGAAGAGGGGATGCCACACAGTGGTAAACATGGCCTTGTCCCAACTTTTTTGAGATGTGCTGATGCCATGAAATTTAAAATCAACTTATTTTTCCCTTAAAATGATACATTTTCTCAGTTTAAACATTTGATATGTCATCTATGTTGTATTCTGAATAAAATATTGAAATTTGAAACTTCCACATCATTGCATTCTGTTTTTATTCCCAATTTGTACAGTGTCCCAACTTTTTTGGAATCGGGTTTGTAGATAGTACTTATTCATTAGATACTAGTAATTATGTTTTAGATACTAGTACCTATTAAATAGATACTAGTACTTATTCATTAGATATAGTATTTATTCCAAATGTTACTAGTAAGATTTTTAACTGTACAGTGGCTCTTCTGACTAGTCATAAAAAAGCAGTTGTGACTAGTAAGATAAGAAATGTTACTAGTTACAATTAAAAATACACTAGTCTAAAACATAAGTACTAGTACCTAATGAACAACTACTAGTATCTAATAAATACGTACTAGTCACAATTGGAATAAATACTAGTCAGAACTGAATAGTTGACATCTGAATGACAGATCCCCATAGAAGTCAATGGCAAAAACAAAAACAGTTACTGAATAACTCCAAGCATGTCGCTGTAAACTGAGGAATGATTAAAAATTATTTTTTTATTGTTTGACATTTTAATATGCCATAAATATTGTTTACAAACTTGAAGAGTTAAACAGATATGTCATAAGTCACATTGTTCTAGCTGATAGCAGTAATATGATACCGACACAACATGCAGAAGACAAACAAAACTATGATGGACCAATATAGAAACATAAATAATGCAATTTTATTCTAGCACCAGCAAAACCCCAGTGATCATTTAAATGACCATATATAGAACATCCAAACCAACAACTTCCCACTTACAGAGAAAACCACAGTTTCCGCTTCAAGAGCGTCAGCGTTCACTAGTTACGTGATGAAATACTGCAGAGAGGTTGCAATAACCCAAGTTCATTCAGAGTGTCTTAGGCTACGAGTATACACACGTCTGTGTTTTGAACATATGCATTTGTCACAATACATTGAAGAATGTTTGTTCTTACAGATAGTAATAATCCATATTGTTTTAAGGCAGTTTCATGATAGCCATTTTAAACGATAAATGCTTTTAGGTTCAGACACAGGGCCATGCTCAGGATCTGTATGGTGCAGACGGATGTTCACAGCCGGGAATCATCCATGCAAGGCTGGAGTTCACCGATGACCTTCATTCTGTTCCTGAGGCTCTCCAGGTTTAAATAAGTTGCACTGCTCCGTTGGCCACTAGAGGCGCTATAGTACGGTAACGCATCAGGTGCTGCGAACCTTCATCCAAGTCCACAACGTACTCCCTGAGAGAGACAACAGCAAAGAAATACTGCTCAACAATACTTTTATGAGTTCACTTATGCTTTATGATCTCAACCAACTCATTAAAATTAAAGAAACGCTGCCCCCTATAGGAGACTGTGCAATGTTGATAAGAAAACACATCAAGGACTTCAAAGCCATTTTATTCATTATCATTCAGTTGTGTTTGGCTATGAGACTGAAGCTCTGTTCCAAAAACTTTTCATTGTTGCACAAAATCCAGTCATTTCAATCAGAAACCATGCAAATGGGAGTTTTGTGTGAGGACGAAAGATTTCCACATGCAGATTTCTCAAGTTCAAGATGGTCATGCAAATAAAACTGCTTGGTTCTGTGATTTCTGTCTGAGCTGAGCTTCATACATTGCTACTGACAATAGATAACAGACCTTTTTTGCCCACGAAATTGCATCTAAATTTCGCTAATGTGACCACAACTTAACTAGGCTGTAACCACATTACACATTATTTTACCTTTCGTCCCCCCAATCTTGAAATATCGTCGCTGTCAGACGAATGTACAGATGTCCAAAAATCACTAATTTCCAGGAAATTAAATAAACACTCTTTTTAAAATAATTAAACACAGTTTAATCAAAGTTGGTACTGTAGCTTTATATTAGAGATGCACCGATCGCAATTTTCTTGGCCGATTCCGATTTCCGATTTTTTGTTAGTGTGATCTGCCGATACCGATTTTCTTTCTAAGGATTGACAACATATACAAACAAAAATCTACTTTTCTTCAACGCAAAGTTTTATTTTCATAAAAAAAACCCACAAGTAAAAAGTCAGTAATAAAATATAAACAGCTCAAATAAATGCAATACAATAAAGAGAGCTATGAAACTAAGTTTTTCAGGTTAACTGGGTTTCTATTCAGGTAAGAAATACTACAGAAACACATTCAGTGTTATTTTACATTGGTTACCTTAATTTCTGTAGTCTTTATTGTAAATATTAATACAGATCAATTCTTACCATTAAAGTTATAAAACATATTCAGTCAAGAGCAGAAAGTGATTTTTTTTGTCTTTTGTTCTTTGATTAACATGACAGACAGCAGCAGGAATATTGGACTGCTGTCCCTTTAAGAGTTTATGAACGGTGTTCAACGGAACCAATACTGTTACACACAACATGGGTTCACTTTCTTAGCTATTTAACGATTCAAAACTGACTGTTTATCTGAATACTCACCAAGATTGCCTGTGCCGCTGGTTTTGACATACTTTTGTATGTATTTGACAGTTTAAGCGCAGTAAGCCACTCATTTTGGTACTTTTGGTGACTCTGACTTCTGTCTCTGTTTGAGACTGAGCGTGGCTTGTTCGCTTCACTTATATAGATCAGTGGTGCGCGTGCTTTTGGTGTGAGCGCGAAACCTGCGGGAATGACTAAAATTATGCGCAATACAAGCACTATTTAACCGGAGCGAATGAGACGAGTGAGAGAGAGGAGGCGCCCACGCGGATGTGTGTCACTTCACCGTGACAGAGAAGAGAGCGAGAACGCGCAGCTGACGTTATTGCCTGTGCCGCTGGTAACAAAACGGATCGGCTCGGAATCGGTAAGAAGTGAGACTGATCCCTGGCCGATCGATCGGTGCATCTCTACTTTATATGGTCAGACACTTGCATGTGTCATTATATTAACATTTTACCTTGTAAAATGTCAAGCTCAAATGGAGTTACGAGGTTTTTGACCAGAGAATACCAGAGATTTGCGTTTTGTCCGTCATTAAAACGGCCACATCCGAGAGAGTAAGTGCACTGCATTACGTTTTTATTAACTTACAGGCTAAAGTTTACTGTAGCTATATGTGGGCGCTCAGTTCTGTCATGTTATAAAAGACGAAGTGCTTTGCACAGGCTATTTAAGACCGTATTGGCTATGACTCGATCATAAATGCTAGACTAAGACACTCTTCTCTGCTCCTCAAATACATAAAACATTAGCCTTTATACATAGTGTTTCTTGAGTAAAGAAAACACTGCACTTATTCAAACATCAGTTCTTTATTTTGAATAATTGCATTGCAAACAAGCAGAGATGCTGCAAACTGCTACTCCACTTCATTCACGGTAGAGGCGGGGTGAAGTTGAGGTTTGACTGACAGTTTGAGGAGCCAATGCAGATTGGGCGCAAGTGTTTTTTGCTAGTTTCAGCCCGACACCATTATCATTTTCACGTCCAGTGTCACGTTGTTTAAATAGTAAATTTAACAACAAACTCAAGCTCCTCCCACATTTCTCTTTAAAACTTCTCCTTTTAGACTTCTAATTCATGACTGGTGTTTTGTTTTGCTCTATCCTCTGCGCTTCCGCATTCATCAATACATCATGCATTGGGTCAGAGGTCACTCTTCCGCCGGAACTAGACTCGTGTACGGCCGTTACCGGAAGCCAGATTATATTTTATAAAGTTATAAATATGGACATTTTTCTTCACTTCAGAGGCCTTTTGTTAACCCCTGGAGCCGTATGGATTACTTTTATGATGGATAGATGCACTTTTTTGGGCTTCAAAATCTCAGGTTACCATTCACTCCCATTATAAAGCTGGGAAGAGCCAGGATATTATTTAATATAACTCAGATTGTGTTCTGAAAGAAGAATGTCATATACACCTAGGATGACTTGTGGATGAGTAAATGATGGGATCATTTTCATTTTTGGGTGAACTAACCCTTCAAAAGCATAATTTTGTTGTCTTGTTTTGGAACAGCCTTTGCATTGAGAGAGTGTCTAACATGCCATAAGTGTGTGAGTGCTTTGAGCTGAATGAAAATGCTGGTGTTGATACCTCTGCTCATCTGTCTCAGGCTCCACCAGGATATTCTCCTGCCTCTCTCTTACTCGCAGGAACACGAACGAGTCCAGACACGGCTCAGGAACTTCACACAAACAAACAGACGCACCAATGAATCAATCACTGAAGCCATCATGTGAGTTCAAACATCTGGATATACAGCGCTGCACAATTACTCCAATACATAATACAGATTATGATTACAGTTTACGCTATTAACTAGCTCGAGAAGTGGAGATTACAGTATTTCATTCAGATCTAGCTTGAAAAATGTGGTTGGTAAGATTTTTAAAAAATTCTGAACGTCATCTCTTCTGCTCACCAAGGCTGCATTTATATGATCAAAATAAAGTAATACTGTGAAATATTATTACAATAAAATGATCCGATTTGCTGCTCAAGAAACATCTCTGATTATTATCAATGTTAAAAACAGTTGAGCTGCTTCATATTTTGTGATAAATTTTTTAGGACTATTTGATGAATACAAAGGTCAAAAGAACAGCATTTATTTGAAATGAAAATGTATTTCAGTATTTACCTTCACTTCTAACCAATTCAATTAGATTTGTCCTTGCTGAAAACCTCTGAACAGTAGTGTAAATGCTTTTCTGATGATTTTTTTTAATATACATGCACATCAGGATTTATTCAAAAAAATTAACTGCATAAATATGTGCACACCTTCCACACACTCTGGGCTGTTAAACTGACTCAATTTAGATGTAATCATCATCATCCAGGAGTTATAAAATATATTAATTTTATATAACTGACTGGGTTGTTCACTGTAAAACATAATTTCAAATAATTTACTCTAAATTATATTTATCCAAATTAATGGCAATTACAATATCAAGGGAAATGATGATTTATATTATAATTGGAAAAAAACGTGCTGAATTTGACTACCAGTATTTTCTGGCTAGTAAACCTCAAAATATAACTGCAAAATACAGTATTACATTTACATTTTAAAACATTAACTCTTTCCTTGCCAGCGTTTTTTTTTTTTTTTTAAAGTTGCCTTTCAGCGCCAGAATTTCTGATCATTTTCATGGCCCCCAGAATATTTTGTTGTGAATATCTGAACAGCAAAATATAGCAAAAAAAAGAAAAAAAAAGAACAGAGCCTCTGCTTTTAAACAAAACAAAAACTCCACTTTATTCGAGCTTCATGCATTCTTTTTATATCAACACCTGAATGTGGATAAGTTTAATAAAAAAAAGCAACACTTTGAGCAAAAAGCTGAGAAAATCATGTTTTTGTCAATGGCTACGTCTGGATCAGATTCAGAACGATGATCAAAACACAGATGGAGTAGATGGAGTCCATCAACACCCCAAAGCTTCACAGTCCTGTAGTTCGTCCTGGGTCGACATTTCATTCAGTAACATTAGGCAGTTTTGATTTATATGCTGTTTAATGTTGATGATCACGTTATTTTACATGTGCATATGATTACATATGAGATCGCTTGTTTCTGCTTCTTCTTCACCTGTGTTTTGATCAGAAGATTCTGTACTCTTTCAGAAGATGTGTCATAGCACCCCCTACTGTATAACAGTGAAAACACGGAAAGCCGGAAATTTCAGTCAATGACGAGGAAAGAGTTAAAGGGGCTTTATGTAGGATGGACACCCAGTGGTTGAACTAGGTATTGCAATCCAAATTCAAATTGCGTTTTTTTTTCACCCGGCCCCCTCCTCCTCAGACTTGAAGCACACGCAGGTTGCCAGATTGACGACACCAGCAGGAACGAGCGCACCTGACGATGGAAAGCAGCGAGCCTTACACTGTAAGTTGATCAGCTAATGTATACATTCGTAAATTAAATAATTCGTATTCGTAGTTTCCGTATTTTTCTGTCACGGTTGTTACCGATGTGATAAACAGCCATGACCCGTCTGCACCTCCGCACTAGTCGGCCACTCTCTCGAATACACGCTGTCTTAACAACCAGGTTCCACGAAACAGTGTAAATGCAAGTACTGTCTGAATGTTGAATTTACTTAAAATATTCCTACTAGTAGCTAGGATACATTAGCTAACTGACTTTGGCTAATTACTTACCTGTCAAGGAAAAAAAAAATTAGCCATCTCAGCATTCGTTTTGAAGCCTTTGTCTGCTTTAAGTTGTCTCCATCTCTCAAACGCGTCTCCAATATTTATACGGCTTTTATTATAACATTTATCATACAGTTTTTTGGATGGATGCCGAGGTTTTTTAGGACAGGAATGTTCACTCTCTGACTCGGACCCCTTTCGTTTGGCAGCTTCCATGGCTGGACTAAACTGAAATGAAATACGCCGTGTTTGCTGCCAATTGGCAACCCGGGTTGCCGAAATACAATTGGATAAACTGACAGTGGGCGTGTTACACAGACCAAAACAAAGACAGAAGTTCCAACACGGAACGCACATTTTCACAGGAGAATAATTGACTATAGCATTGTTTTTCAGATAAACAAGTATGTTAACTTAGCATGTTTCTTAAATATCTGCAAACATATTATGGTATTTTTATGCTTTAGTAGAGTCAAAAACTTACATAGAGCCCCTTTAAGAAAATGAAGTAATGTTGGTTAACTGTCTATGATGAATCAATGAACTGTTTCTCACCGGCCTTCAGCATGTCAATGCTCTGCAGGTTTGGAGGCATGTGTTTCAGAGCCACGGCTCGCAGGTAGACCTCGGTGTTGGCCAGATACCTAAACAAACAACACAGAAGTTCTGTGAATTATAAGACAAACAGACTGTGACAAAACTCACACACAACATGCTGCCCAAAACAGACATTTTTGTAGAATTTTAAAGGGGTGGTTGATTAGGATTTGACTTTTTTTTAACTTTAGTGAGTGTGTAATGTTGCCGTTTGAGCATAAACAACATCTGCAAAGTTACGACGCTCAAAGTTCAAAGCAAAGGGAGATATTTTCTTTCAGGGTTCGTACACATTTCTACCAATAAATTTCCATGACTTTTAGGCAAATATCTATGACCTAACCTTCCATGAAACGTCTGTGTATACTAGGGCTATAGATTTTAATCGATTATCATTTTTTCTCAGATTTCAAATTACGTCCATTTTATTACGAAATTCAAAAACATAAATACCGTTGGCGCTGTGGCGTGAGATCGCTCCGGCTCAGCTCAAGAGAAGCGGCACATGAACTGATCTTCTCTTCCGCCTTAATACCAGTTACAGCGCGAAATAAACATGAATGAACATCTGAAAGTGTGTTAAAAGATACCGTACAACTTACCGAAATCTGTATCATGTCACATGCAATCACTCAATCAGTGTTTCAACCGCGGAAAGACGTCAGTAAAACAGCGTCACGTAACGTCACATTTACCTCAGAAAAACCATATCAGGTCTCCATAAACTCGTTAGTCAGCTAGAAAAATGAACTCTAGAGAGGAGCATTTTGCTAAATATAGGCACCATATTACATATTCATTAATGTTTGAATAAATCTGTCAAGTTTTTATGACAGCCACCATTTAAATGTTTATATTTCAAAAAACGAATTGGAGTAGAAATATGATTATGTAATTGTATTTGTAAAGTTAATATTATAACTTTATTATTATAAAAAAAACATAATTGAGTGTAATTTAAGTGTTTGTATACAAATCGGTTAATTTTTACCTTCAATATTATAGTAGGCTAATGTACTACCAACTGACTCCCATAGTTTACAGCTTTAGTTAAGAGATTTGTTTTCCTTGAGAAAATTTGCCATGTATTGTACCTGATAAATATCCAAAATAATCGATATTGAATCAAATCGGAATCGAAATCGAACTGCAAGCTTGTGAATCGAAATCGAATTGTGAAATTTGTGTCAATACCCAGCCCTAGTGTATACATGTAAAATAAGAATAAAAATCAATGTTCAAATGTCAAATCACAGCATATCTTAACTAATTAACGACAAGCTATGTGGTTTAATACAAAAGAAACACTGACACACCAGTAAGACGGTTAGATAAAATACTGTCTGACCCTAGCAATGGATTAACACACATCAATGTGAGGCAACAACGATCAATAAGTGAATCAAAGTGTCCAGTAACACTGACAGTAACTTTACAAGATGGCAGTGCCAGAGACAAACTTTTGGAATACAAAATTGGGTAACGAAGATTTTAAAACAGTTTTGCCTCCTATTTACCATTCATCTCATTGATAAACCATCAATCATTAACAAGATAACGTCCCTATTTGAATTCCCCAAAAACAGGGGCTCCTTGCAATTGATTTCCAGGAGCATTTTATTTATTTATTTAGAAGAATTTTTAAATGAATACCTGTGTTGTCCTTTGTCAAATACTTACATTTAACCAATTACTTAAATCAGTCAGAATACTATATATACTGTTACCAATAAAATTCTCATTAACAAAAGCCATCTTTACACTGCTAAGGTGGAATAGAAGCTGTATCTGAAATAGCATAAATGTTTATTTACACAGACTGTTTAATGTTATTCAAATTATAAAACTAACAGGAACTCTTTACAGAGTCATTGTTGTCAGTTAATGCTCTTGATATTGTAATAATGATTATTAATGTCGTCGATTAATAGATACATTAAATGTTTTTGTGTTTGGGGAAACTGCACGTCATATTCTGACTACACGGATAAAACGATCTTACAACTATTTATGAATTATTTTAATGCTTTTTATGCATTAGAAAATGAAGACTTCATATGAACTTACCAGCATGATGAATAAATGATATTAACCGGAATAAACTAATGTTATACAGAAAGGGAGCAGATGTGACCGATCGTGAGGCTGTCCATAACTTGGGTCTAGCGCGCGTTTAAGCGCTCTCACAAACACTCCCGTTAAAATCACGGAAGCTGACGACACTGCGACATGAATCTCTTACATCCAATCTGCACTTTGTTGTTTATGACAGGAGAATTCGCGAGTTTCAGTCAGAGAGCTCGCGCACTGAACAGAACTCTTCGTTTCAACGATGACTAATCTGAACGCTTCTGATTGGCCATAACGCTCGATAGAAACACGTGTGATTGGTTATAATGCAACGCACAAAAGGAAATCTGACAGAATACGGCAGTCGGGTGGATCGAAGGAACAAAGTATGTTTACGAATTTTCAAAGTTTGTTTAACTAATTGTATCACTTAAACATATATTCTATTACATAAATATTTTGAAACAAATTTCCATTACTTTTCCAAAACTTTCTGGTTTATTTATTTTTCCAGAACTTTTCCAGGCCTGGAAATTGCTATTTTAAAATTCCATGACTTTTCCAGGTTTTTCATGACCGTACGAACCCTGTTCTTTTAAAGAAATCGCTTTTTAAGAACTACAACAAACGGCTGGTAGGGACTACAACAAGCTTCTTCATGGGTTAGTGACATCACTAACCCTCAAATTTACATAAACCCCACCCCCGGGAACATGTTGAGAAGAGGAAGAGTTGTAGTAGTCAAGCACATTTGGGAGTTCTCTCTTCATGCAGCAGATATTCTCTGACTCTGTGCATCTTACAACAGTTCCCAAACAACCGATTTAAAGATGATCATGGCAGAATATTCTAATCAATGACTTGAAGATAGTTAACTCATAAATTCATCAAATATCCATTCAGAAACGTCCCATCTCATTCTACATGTTGTCACTTCTTCTTGAGTCACTCCATCATTGTCCGACTCCGGTTTGAACATAAAATGCTGAACAGTTTCGGACATTTTCAGTGTGTGTCTGCGTGAGGTAATCGGAGCTGCTAACACGAGCTCTTGAAGCTCCGCCCTCTTCTAGAAAGGGGGCGGGAGCAGCAGGTCATTTGCATTTAAAGTGACACAAAAACGGCACGTTTTTGCTCAAACTCAAAAAGTGTCAATTTTAACATGCTATAAAAAATTATTTATGGGGTATTTTGAGCTAAAACTTCACATAGACACTCAGGGGACATCAGAGACTTATTTATTCCATCAACAGCATCTGTTTGTGATAAACCACAAGGTCTGCCTACAGGTTGATATGGAAAATAGAAAGGGTTGAGAATGAACTCACTCTTTAGCGAAGGCAAACTCTTCGGGTGAGAGAAACGAAGGATCTCCATCTGCACGGGACTTTTCTTTCTCCAAAACATGAGGGAAAAACTTCTCTATCTGCAGATGAGACAACAATCATGTATATACAAGTACTTACCTAGAAAACATGCCTGCAGTGTATTTTACCATTGATCCACCTCTTTTTTAAGTCTAACCTTAGGGCCCTATGATTTCCGTAATGCAGAAAACACGAACGGATGCCTTCATTTGATTACCATCGTTTATGTCTAGAAAATTTTAAACGGACAACATAGAATTTTTGAAAAAATAAAACATTTCATAGTTCCCAGTTACTGTAAATGAAAGTTTTATGAATTCAGTAGATTAGTAACATTTAATTTAACCATTAAAATGGAGTGCTGAAAAATAAAAGCGGAAAAAAATGGAATCCAGAAAAATTTAAACGGAATTTGGGGGGGGGGGAAATCAAACCGAATTTGCGAAAAAATAAGGGGCTCTATAAACTGTGCAAATTCATGTTCACATTAAGTGGTTGACCAAAGTACACAGGATGCTAAAGATCCTTTCTGGAGTAGAAATACATCCTAAAACATCTATAATCACAGATGCAAAATGCAGCTCCTATCTCTTTGAATGGGGAAACCTCAAATTCTCCAAAGCTGTTCACCAAGTTTAAGATTAAAATTTGAAATTACCAATGAAATCTGACAACAACATTTTTCAGGCTGGACCAGCCAATGTGCATGTGCAGTCCTAAGCACGCATCTCAACCATAGACTGTTAAAAAAAGATGGACAGTGCGTCTCCGCTTCCTTCCACTGTAGAAAAATGAAGCCAAAATATTCCAGTAACGGTCGTTGCTGATTACAACATTCGGAGCCAGAGTCTGTGCAGTAGTGAGCGTGAAGTGGAGCCACGGCATCAAGGTCCCGCCCATATTCCCGCTCCCGTAGACTCAATCGCAAGGACAGCTGTCAATCATGACGTTACACACAGTTTTATAGCATTAAATAACTAACTAAAACCAAACGTATTGGGAAAACGAACTCTTGAACATAAGTCTGCGTGATAAGAACTACCTAAAATGACTGAAGTGATCTCTGGAAAGCGTAATTGAATTTTTTAGTTTGGCTCGCGGCCCATTCGATTACATGCAGAGGGCGGGGTTTATGACCTATACTGCAGCCAGCCACCAGGGGGCGATCAGAATGCTTTGGCTTCACTTTTCTTGGTCTCAACCAAGCATGCCACACAAGTCCTGAAAAGTGAAGCCAAAGCGTCTTGATCTGGATTTTCGGGAGGAGATTGGAGATGTTTATTTCACACTGACATCGGCTGCGGCTAGATGCAACCGATCGATCGGCGAGAGTTGCCGCGTGCAGGCGGGGAGGAGCTGAAAGCGGAGACGTGAAGTCGGACACTTTCTGCTTCCCGTAGTGAAGCTCGCGCTGTGTTTGCATACTTTATCACAGCTGAAGTGAAATAAATGCAGTATTTGTCAAATACACAGATGTTTCAGAGACATTATTGTCATGTAATACTTTATGTACTGCTTAATACGTCTGTTTGTACAAGAATAAAGTTCAATATAAGTGAACTATCAATGAAGTGGGGTCTACGTTTTTTGATGACAATATAACATCGCGACTACATGAAAAGAGGTTTTACTGTTATAAAAAACAGATTTGCGAGCATTAGCGGAATCGAAGGTGTCCGAATAAACACGAAACACACATGCTCGTTGTCATGCGGTGAATACGGCCAATCGTGGAACAGCTGTGTCGTCATCAGAGCCAATCTTGGAACAGCTGTATCGCCATCAGAGCCAATCGTGGAACAGCTGTGTCGTCATCAGAGCCAATCATGGAACAGCCGTGTCGTCATCAGGGCCAATCATGGAACAGCCGTGTCGTCATCAGAGCCAATCGTGGAACAGCTGTGTCGTCATCAGGGCCAATCGTGGAACAGCTGTGTCGTCATCAGAGCCAATCTTGGAACAGCTGTGTCGTCATCAGGGCCAATCGTGGAACAGCTGTGTCGTCATCAGAGCCAATCGTGGAACAGCTGTGTCGTCATCAGAGCCAATCGTGAAACAGCTGTGTCGTCATCAGAGCCAATCGTGGAACAGCTGTGTCGTCATCAGAGCCAATCGTGGAACAGCTGTGTCGTCATCAGAGCCAATCGTGGAACAGCTGTGTCGTCATCAGAGCCAATCGTGGAACAGCTGTGTCGTCATCAGAGCCAATCGTGGAACAGCTGTGTCGTCACAGTCATGTGGCATCAAGCGCTGTCTCAAGTTGGACAAAATTTCTAACTGGAATGCACTGCTTCAGCCGCTGGTCTGTGCAGCGCTGTATGAAGTCGAACAAGCCTAATGTGTTGTTCTGCAGTAAACTGTACTAACAGATACTGCGGGAGTGTGGACGGGGTCTTGATACCACGGCTCCACTTCATGCTCACTACTGCACAGACTCGGCCTCCAAGATGTCAGCGCCATATTGGGACACTGGCGGCTTCATTTACTACAATGGAAGAGAGTGAAGGTGCATTGTCCATCTTTTTTTACAGTCTATGGCCTCAACACTGACTGTTTCTAAAGCAACCGGAACTTCTAACGGCTGCTGCAGTGACGCAATGAATTTATCAATCAGCGATTGCTATTTTACTTAGAAGGCAGGACTTATTCCACCATGCTGCATGTTGCACTTCATAGTAATACCAGTGCACCGTCTTTATATATTTAAAGTCTTTGTTTCTGGGCTGGTAACTGAAAGGTTCTAGGCTCAAACCCTACAATTCATGAACTATCACTACTGTGTGCTTAAGCAAGACACATCTTCAAGCTACTCCAGAAGAAACTGTCTGTATAATATGTGTACTGTAAATCAGTTTGAATAAATGCATCAGCTAAATGACTGACTCTGAAGTCATTTCCAGGATACCTTCTGGAGCCTTGAGCGCAGGTAGCTGCTCAGAACGAAGCGGATGCGATCTATCTCCATGCGATGGACACTGGCCTTCACATCACCTTTCCTCACCCTCTGGAGATTTTCCTCCTGCATACGCAAATACAAAGGCTAAATTTCATGCTATACTTCATCTAAAACTATTTTAAAGGTGCAGTAAGCGATTTCTGAGAAACACTGTTGATATGTGAACTCAACCCTCCCTTCATTGCTCCGCCCCCAAAATGCACAAACACGCAATGCAAGAGTGTTGTCTTTTTATCATAGCAGAAGCGAAGCAAAGCAAAATAAAGCTTCGCAAAAAATACAACAAATATGACAAATGAACGACAAGAAAGAACTGCACTGAACAGCTTTTCTAATATTAACGTGGGTCCTAAAGCTCTTGCCTGATCATAACCCTTCTTTGTGAATATCACTTAAAGTGAATATCCAGTGATATTCCTGACCTTTTCTCTTTTGTAATGTCTCTCAGCCATCTTTCTTTCTACAGTCTTTCTTCAGATCTCCCTTTTGCTCAATCCTCATGAGTGGACAAGCCCCCTACTGCTGATTGGCTCACTCTCTCTCCTCCCCCATATTGTGTGGACACGCCCCCTATTGCTGATTGGCTCACTCTCTCCTCCCCCATATTGTGTGGACACGCCCCCTACAGCTGATTAGCTAACTCTCTCTCCTCCCCCATTTTGTGTGGACACGCCCCCCTACAGCTGATTAGCTAACTCTCTCTCCTCCCCCATATTGTGTGGACACGCCCCCTACTGCTGATTGGCTCACTCTCTCTCCTCCCCCATCATGAGTGGACACACCCCCTGCTGCTGAATGGCTACAAGTTTGTTGTGCTGCTTGGTCTGATCCACTGTCAACAGCGCATTCCAGAAATTGCTTACTGCATCTTTAAATTCCATTAATTCCATTTTTATAATTTACATTAACAATTATGATGTACAAGAAAAATGTATATTGCACATGCTGTGTTATGTTTTAATGTTTCTTATTTTATTTGGAAAATCTTTTTAAGTGAAGTTACTAAAAGCTAAGAGGAATGTTGTTTTTAAATGGTTAGTTACCAGTTGTAGCACACATATTCTAAAAGCACACTTTAATCTAAAAGCCTAATATCAAAAATAGGTCAATTTTATTTGTCAACTAACTTAATTTAACATACAATGAATTTTATCAAACACTGAACACAGATCCATACCATGTGTGTGAGCTGCTCCATCACACACTCCACCAACTCGGACTTGGTCTCCAACAGTTCCGGAGAAAACTTCTCATTAAGCCAAGCCTGAAACACAGGAGAATGACTAACACACATGAAAAAACACTATAACAGAATGCATGTGCCTACAAGGGCTGCATGATTAATAATTAAAATATCGCCCTCTCGATTCAAACACCCACGCAATCTCATTCCTAAATGATTCTGCAATGTCTATTAAACTTTTGTACGATCACAGCGAACATTCAGATCTGCAGAGAGAGACCAGAGAGAGCAGCTGTCATGTGCCAAATTTACACTGCAAGGGTGGCATAGAAGCACTTAAGTGGCATTTAAGCCACTGTTTTTACACTGTTTAATGCTGCTCAGAGGTGGCATTAATGCATTTACACAGCAATTACAACTGTATGGTTTGAGACTAGGGGCTGAGGTGGGTCAGAGCAGGCATAATTAAGTTCGTTTATATGGCATTGCATCTTTACACTGAATTTTGAGCAGGTACAGAGCAGCCTCAAATTGTCTGTGTAAAGGTGCCTGTGTATAGGTATGAAACAGCTTTACAAATAGGCCTTTCATCCACACAGTATCATTATTTCTGTGTTACAAATATTCATATCACAGAAGTACAAGTTATAGTTCGGATATAAACACTAATGCCTAGAGAAATGATCAAAATAGAACAAATCACCTTTTGAAAGTAACTTGACGGTTCAAATAAAATTTTTATTATTACATTTTTACACCAGTAGGTGGCGACACGTGACTGTCATTGAATCATTCACTCAAGAGATTTGCTGATTCATCCAGTAATGAAACAAGTCTTTATGAGTGAGTCATTAAATCATTCATTCAACTAATTGTTTTTAAATAATTAATTGTAATTAATTAAATATTTTTTAAAATAGACTGCAGCAATTAAAATAGCCAGAACCTCTAGTTATTTATACCTTAGCTATTCAGAATCATGATCTCTATCTTAAACAAAAACAAAAAAATTAAAGATTCTCAGTTTATCCAGAAAATTGTACAGTGTCTAGTCTGCAATAATACATGCATTCATTATTTTACAAATAGATTATTCCCATAATGTGCAGCACTTTTTAAACAATACACTTTTATCAAACGCTTAAGCACACCTGACTGAATTTATGTTTCTTATGATCTTCAAGAAACCTTCTGGTGTTTTTAACTCATTCGTAAATGCTTGAAACTAGATTTGTAGACAAAAATATCTTCTACATATAAATTATTGTTTACACAAATATGTGTCTACATAAGAATTTCTTCAATTACATTCTAAAGTCTACAAGTTTTTCCTCCAACATGTGGCCAGCACACATGTGAACTCCTTCAATATTGTTTAAAATAATCCCAGGATGCACCTCATAAAATTGCTTAACATTTTTGGTCACTACGCAACTCATTTCCTTTTGTGTTATTAGGGGCCAAGCCCTGAAAGTGCTGTAGCCCCTATTGTATCTGTTAGTTTTCTTATTATTATTCTTCCTGAATGGGAGTCAATGGCAGCCCTATGAACCATAAGTAGGAAAATGATGAAATTTGGCACAGTTGTAGAGATGTTCATCAATAGTAAATGGACCAAATTTGGAGTCTCTAGGACCAACTCCATAGCGCCACCACCAGTTCAAAAATTCAACATTGAAACGGTTATAACTTTTGAACCATTTGATCTAGAAAAATGAAACTTGGTACACCTAATTCCTCTCATCATGCTGATCACATTCAACATTCAACTTACATTAAGACTCCATCCATTACAGTAATGGCCATTTTGAAAAGTACAGTATTTTTTTTTTTCCGCTACTCCTCCTTCAAAATTTGTCCAATTCTTACAAAACTTGACAGGGAGAATCTTTGGACTGAGCTGCACAGAAATGACTGAACAGAATTTTTTGTCCTACTGGTATAAAAAAAGTTATGATGTCGCGAACTTAACGAAGTCGACCCAAAATTGGTTCTGAGGCTGTATCTCTGCCAAACTTTGATCAATCGAAACGAAAATTGGTATGCTTAATCGGACCCATGATCTGAGGGTCCATGCCAAAGTTGGGAACAGCGCCACCTACAGGTCATGAGATATGAAAAATGGCTATTTCTGCTCATAACTTCTGAACAGTTTGTCATGCTGAATCCGACGATACCGGATATGTCAGGATCAGATGAACCCCGTGTCCGCCATTTCGAATTTTGTCATAAATTGCAATATATTTTAAGATATTTCACATATCTGCACAAAATTTGGTATGCATGATCAACAGCATGTCCTGAAGGTACCTGAGAAGTTTTAAAACAGCGCCACCTAGTGTTCCAGAGATATACAATTTTTTGCAAAAACGTTTACAACTTTTTAAAATGTTGTCCAAATTTTGTGTCATTTTGTCCCCTGGCTTATGCCGATTCCGACGATATCTCATTTGTCATTTTCCAAACATGTGACTGTCCGCCATATTAAAACAAGTGAAAAACAGTTTTTTCGCTACTCTTCCTTCAAATTTTGTCCAATTTTGTCAAATCGGCTCAGATGATCTTTGGACTGAGCTGCACAGAAATGATTGAACGGATTTTTGATATTCGCTACCATTCCTGAGAAATTTGTCTCTGAAGTTGACCCAGCATGTGTTTGTGTCTTTATGCTAATTAGCTTAGCATGCTAATTGGTTAATTGTAAATTAGCTTCTGTTCCACACAAGTCTTTCTGAGAATGATCTAAACTGAACTTTTTAAATATAATATGCTGTGCATTTATATAGAAATTCTTCATTTTGAGTTGAATCTCACTAGAACTATGGAACTTTGGCAGCTGTGTGAAAGCATGTCTTCCCAGTGGCACATCAAGATGAGTGACAGCCATCTGACCCAGAGGTCGTGGGTTCAAGTCCCGTGTGGGACAGCTTTATAAAATTGTGTGTAATGTTGTGTAATTTAGTGGCAAAAGCTGCAGTTCTGCCTTCAAAAACTCAAGTGTTTATAAAATTAAACAAACCATTGTATGAGTGGCATGATGTTTAAAGCAACAGGCTAAAGCTTTGAAGATTGTTTGGTCAAATTCAATGTGTAGCAAGTTAAGTTAAAGTTAAGTTAAGTTCTTTAAGCATGTGAATTGGGCAATGTTCAAAAGTTTTCTAATAAAATCCAAAGTCCAAAAACGCCAAAAATAGCCATAATGGGCTTGGCCCCGCAATTGCTGCTAGCAGCTATATTTTCATAAAATATAGCTGCTTTTTATATTTCAACATCTAAACATTCTTAAATCAATACACATATACCTGTGAAGAAATATTACTTAAAGTGTAACTCAACTCCTGGTCAGAGCCTAACTCCACCCACTGGCAATATTTGAAAAATGCTGGAAAAGTGGGCAGAGCCCAGCGGAGACAGAGGGGACGAATCGAGTGCGGGGCTGAGCGGGGGGGCGTGCACCTGAGACCCACAGTGATGGATTGATTGACAGCTGTCAGACTCGCAAAGATGGAGAGTGACTGGAGTGACGCCAGTAGCTTTGCAACAGAGTGGTCTTTTGAAGTAGAGGACTATTATAAACAGATTTCCTCAAATAAAAGTTAGACTATATACGCTAGCACGTTAGGGTATTGTTGTTCGTTACCATGGCAACCACTTGCGTGTCAGGGTTTGAAAGCGCGCCTCATGTATGAAAAGTATCTGTACACATGACGGGCGGCAAAAATATCGCAAGAAAAGCCTGACGTGTACTGACAACTGCATTATTTAACCGTATTTTCATTAGAATGTTGATAGTAAGTGTCAAGTACATTTCATTCATAATGTTTCTACTTCATGTAACATGAGAGTTCATTCTGGAGTGAAGCCGTTCTCATGTGATCAATGAGGGAAAACATTTCTTAGGGCGTGGTGAGCTCGAGCCAGGGACGTGGATAGTGAGCCAACATACGTCACGATGGCAAACAACGTCCAATAGGAAAATTCAACTCCACCGTTCAACCTTAAGAGGGCAGCAAATGTTTTTACACCATATATTGTAGAATTAAAACACTTTATACCCAAATGTCAAAACATTTACTCAAATCAATGAACAGCACTAATAAAGCCCCAGTCTTGCAGATCATTAACTAAAAAAAAAACTTGTTTTAGGGTTTAGTTACCCTTTAAAGGTTCAGTGTGCAGCATTTATGAGGATCTATTGACAGAAATGCAATATAATATACATAACTATGTTTTCAGCGGTGTATAAAGACC
Organism: Coreius guichenoti; assembly: GCA_039654105.1. Lineage (NCBI taxonomy): Eukaryota > Metazoa > Chordata > Actinopteri > Cypriniformes > Gobionidae > Coreius > Coreius guichenoti. Next base: position 3,301,216 of record CM077186.1, on the reverse strand, counting down.
TTAAATAATGAACCGTTATGTTTTTATTACCTTAGAATGAGCCATTTCTATCTACACACACCACGGGTCCCCTCAC